>JZKD02S1324878.1:24962-36343 GCA_000966675.3 Picea glauca
ATGCAAGGGGGGTTAGTATGTACTTACTTGGTCCAAGCGGAAGTTTGTTTCATCCACTGAAGCTCCCATAATCAATTCTTTTCACAAAGGGGTATTTTTGGCTTTTAGTCAATTTCTCAATTAACAATGGTGATAATGAGATGCCAGCTCTATTTATAGACTTTTTGGCCCCTTTTTTGTCATTTTTTGGACCCTTTTGTCATTTTTCTAAATTGAAAATCATTTAGTATGGTTCAAGAGTTTTCTATGGATTATTATGATAAGTGTTACTTTGGGTATTAGGAAACGTTTTGGAGATTTGGGTCTTTTTAAAGGTCATTTGGTAAAAAGTCATTTTTCCAACTTGTTGCATTTAAGTTAGGATTCCACCTCTACTTTCTGCATCTCGTTGTCTTTATCACTACACCATAGGATCGATCCCACCAATTTGCTACACAGAACCCTCATTGCTACTTTAGAAGTGTCGTAATTTAGTGGTAGAGCCTACCTTAACATGGATGCCCTAGGTAGATCATGGTTGCATTTTGGTGTCCATGTCGTCACTAATGACTATAGGCTTGGGAGTCCTTTTTAGTTCTTCCTGATTATGAGTTTGAGCCTCATTTGCATGATTCATTATCACTCTTGACCTCATCCTCGAGACTCCCAAAACATTACGGGTCTTCTTTTAAGCCCTTTTCAGAACCTCTATAAATGAAAATATTGTCGAGCGATCTTGTTGACCTTCATGCTCTCTAAGCTAAAATTTGAAGTCACATCTATCCGAAGATAGTTTATCCCTTTTTCGGTCTAGATGGTCAACTGTACGAACAAAGTGTTATCACTGAAATTTCATCCGCAAATGGTTATAGGAATCCATCATCATCAAACAACTATTAGTTCACCCATGGACAAAATTACCAAAAACCATTTTCAAAAGGTCCAAAACTATAGAACCAGCTATAAAATTAGGATGTGATGTGACTATACAGGGCATGCGTGCACATGCGCCATCAAGAAACACAGTAAAAAGTGAACATGCGCATGATGTGCGACTGTGGATGCTAAAAGCTGTGCACACCTGAGAAAGACACATTTATGATGTTGGTCGGCCTCCCACCCACTTCTGGTTCAGCTTCCAAGTCGATTTGACATCCAAATCTTGCCTGGATCTAGTTGGGTAGCTGGTCAAAGACCTAAAGGTGCCCTAAACAACCCCTTTTCACACTAAACGTTGGTTGCACAATACCTCAAAGTGGTGCTATAAAACAAGGCCATGGGTGCACTACATCTTCAAGGAATTCATTTGCAAGGTTATGCTCCTGCTATTCTCTTAGGGAAACCTCTTTTCGCATCAAGAGCATACTATCACCATTCCATTTGGGCAAACCACATCATATTTTGAGCGGGTTAACTTAGAATTCTTTCACGATTTCTTTCAAGTTTTCAAGTTGTAAGAAGAGCTCAATCTTGGGGGTCCAAGAGCTCTCCCTTGGAGGAAGAAGGGACCCAAAGTCCTCTTTCTCTTTGGTGTTTTTATTTTCACTAATACAATTCTTTCCATTGGTGACATGAGTCTTGTTTGTTTCTTGTTCTTATGCCCTTATGCACAATATTTTAATTGTTTTTTCCTTTCCTAGTTTAATTCTTAGCTTAGTCTTTTATGTTTATTCTTCTAAGCCTTTCCTTTAGTACTATCTTTATTAGTTAACCCAAATAAGCTTGTAAGCACCTTTGTTTTGCTCATTTAGGTGACAAAAGAGGTGCAACAGATTGACGAATCCACTGGGGAAAGGTATCAATTTCCTACCCCACTTGGGTTATGTTAGCCCTTCTTTTTACTTATTTAACCTACAGGTACCATAACCGGCCCAAGACAACCTGCAAAACATCAAATTCAAAGCTGAGTTGAGAGAATTTCAACTAGAATTTTCTCTACGATTGTGTGACAGTTGTGCGAGGGTTTATTGTCCCACAACCACGCATCATGCACACGTGCGCCAAAATCATTGCATTACTCAGCGCCTTATGCACACCTGCGCTCAAAAATCATTTTCAGTTCATGCATTGGCGCTCAGAGCACCTCTATCTAGTATGAAAACCGTGCACCTGTGCAAAAAAACACACATTGTAAGTTTTCTTTATGATCTGTTGAAGGCCCATGGCCTTCTTAAAGATGATTCCATGCATATTGTAATCTGCACCACACTTACATTCCCTCTCAGATAAAGAGATTAGTCAAAACACATAGGCACTTAGGGGTTAAAAATCATTCTTTTTCCTCCTTTTGCTTTTTATTCGCCACATGGATGGCTTTCTTTGACTAAAAGTTGGAATCATTCTACATCACATATAAAACTTGCATTGGGAATAGAAATTGGATATCAAACGTTGAGTATTCTCTTCTCTCGCATTCCAAAGCAATCTTGAGAATCAGAGAGAGGTTGAAAGACAATTACTTCTCCCTTAAAAAAGATAAAATATTTAGGAGAGGACAATAGCCCCCTCGGGACTCCTCTTAGTTTATTTTTCAAACACATCTCAAGATTGTAATGAGCCCATATATGCCCACATGATGCAAAGATAGGATAGTGTTGAAAATTACTTTCTTAGATTAAATCACTAGGGAAGTTTAAAGGTTTTGTAACGGGCCCATACATGCCCACATGATCACAATCTAGGATAGCTTCAAATATTTCTTAGATTAAATCACATTAGGGAGTTAAAGGAATAGTAAAGGACCCAAATGTCCACATGCTAGCTTCCTAGGGACTTTTGAATTCCGCAAGGTTGTACCAATGACATTTATTTAAATAGGTAATTAAAGACTTGTAGAGGACCAAGAGAAGTCCACATGCAACAAGGTGACACCTAATTCATTAAAAAATTGACACACTTTCACTCATTCACACACAAAAGCCACTTCTCACTCACATAGTTTTCATCTTGAAACGTGGAGGTTGAAGTAAGTTTCCTCCAAAGGGATTCCAAAACACCCCACCCTTTTCTTGATGAAATTATCCACTCCCACTTAATTTCAATGAGGTTGGCTCATACCCCCAATCTCTCAAACAACCACATCTAAATTTTTTCTAAAAATGCACTAAGTTTTCCTCCACAGGAGGTGCCAAAAGAAATCTTTTAGTCTAGGTAGGATTTAGGGGATATGCATCCAAATAACTCCCCCATTATCTGGTTCTCACATTTTCAAAACAATAAAAGTTGTCAAATAGGGAACTTTAAATCCTCCAAGTCAAGTGTTACTAAAACCATAAGGCAGGTAGATACCCATGAAGTGTTGAAGGCCGAGGTCTGGTTGTTCTTTGTGTCCCTCATTAAGGCACCCACCTCTTAGACAGGATCCAACCCATGACCCATTTTGTAGGCCGAAATTCTAAATGTTTCACTTTGATCGAGGTACCTAGTGACCAAATATTAGGACATCTACCCAGGTGGAAATTGTGGGATGAAATTGCACCTTGATTGGATTTTGTGTGGCTATTGAGAAATATCGTTAGTTCTTTTAGGATATGCCACCTCTACCCCTCATTATAACTGATTGCTTCATCCTTCACTAGTTCTTCTTCCGGTGGCTCAGACCCCACTGTTGAGTTCTATTGGAAGTTCTAGTGCTATTTTGAGAGGAAGGATGTTACATCTTTTAGGACATGAGAATTTGTTTTCTTTTTTCCCCCACACGGACAAAATCCACCTATCCATATATATTCTTCTTTATGAAAACACTTTTTGTATGATGCACTTCTGATTACATTTGATTTGGATATATATTGTGTAAAGTTCAAAAATTGTAGCAAAGGCTCTTGTTTATTTATTTCTCTCACCACCATTCGCACACATTCACTCATCTAGTCAGATATCATAGGGTACCTATAGAACCCCCTTCGTTCCAGATGCTTGCTAAATCTCCCTCCTATTCTAGCGGGAGTTCCTAGTCTTGCCAACTCATCGGCTCCACCTTCTCACACTCTTGTGAGTGTCACTGTCTTGGGATCAACCTTTCTTGGTTCCACCTTACTTGGGTCCAATTACCAAGGTCCACCTTCCACTCTCTCTCCTTTACATGGAAGCGGGGGGGAAACTTCTTCTCAAGGGGGAAGTACAAACCCAACTAGTCCCCTCCAAGGGTCAGGTACTCAGAACACTCACACTATGTCCAGAACTAATCCTACGCCACCATCCCATATGCCATATTTAGCTTCTCTCAACATACTGGATCTAACTAAAATCACTAATGATCCCATATTGCATAACCCCACATGGCCAACAATGCCTACCTAACTCCCTTCAGACATCCCCAAGTTTGAAGGAAAAGTAGGAGATGATCCTGCCAACCATATCATGACATTTCACCTATGGTGTTCTTCGAACATCATCATGGATGATTCCATCTGATTGAGGTTATTTCAATGTACACTCATTGGCCCATCCACCAAATGGTACGTCGAAGAAAAATCTGGGTCCCATGCGACTTTTGAATCCTTGGCCAAAGCATTTTTGACCTTCTTTCAATTGCCTGTGTATCATGACAATGTCCTTGAACTACTCTCAGATTTCAAACAAACTACCTCTACACATATTGTCGACCACATCCACGAATGGCGTCGACAACATAGCCTCTGTAAAGTTGACGCTACCCCCCAACAGTGTCTCAATTGGTTCCTCAAATCACTTGTTTCCCTCCTTGCCAAAGATGTGGCTGCCACCTTCCCCCAGACTGAAGAAGAAGCCATTAGCAAGACCCAACAGTTCAAACTCATCTATGACTAGTCTGGATACCTATACATGGTACTCTTGGACTCCCCAAGACCTGTGCCGTTTGGCCAAGACAAACCTAGGATGTCTCACTCAGCAGATAGATTAATTGGTAACACTACACACCACAACCCACCACCTCAACAACCACCCATGTATGACACACATCAATATCCACCGGCATATGGAGGAATCCCTTATTATCGTCCTCCCCCTTATCAACAACCATACCCTGTTGCCTTGCATCCACCCATAAGTGGACCCCCACCAACACCCCTAAAACACCCACCTATCCAACCAAGTGTCGGTACTCCCTCTACCTCAGCCTATGCCCTAAGCACTAGTGAAAGCACCACACCCTCCTATGTACCTTATGGAGCATCGCCTCAACATAATCTATACTTTCCATTTTTTGCCCCCCCACAACCTATGGCTCCACCACAAGGACCACCGCATGCTAGGGTTAATTTTGTTCAACCCTCTCCCATTTAGCAATATCAAAATTTTGAACAACTGAACATGGAAAATCCACCCCATCAATCGAACAATACCAAAAAGAAAGGAAAAAATCAGAACAATAATAATCCAGGACTAGGAAGAAACCAGAACCAACTCCAGAGAACCAGTCTGTCAGGGGCAACCAAAACCGGGGTAATCAAAACCCCCAAGGGGGAAACAACAACAATGTTAGGACCACCTTCCCTTGTTCCCTTTGCAGTGAGTTTGGTCACTATACTCACCATTGCCCCCAAATCACTGACTTTAAGAGGATGAAAGAATCTGTGAATGGACCATGTCCCTCAGCACCGCTTGCACCTCAGCAGGCCCCACAACCATATATGCAGCAACCCTCCCCAGTTGTAGTACAAAACCCCATCCCACACCAAGGGGTCATAAATACCCAACCAGACATGCAGCCTACCCTACCACAGTTGGGATCGTATCCTAATACGGGCACCTCTGTCGATCGCACTATCCTCCTTACTCGTGAGGAAGAAGTCCTTCTACAAATGCATAGTCGTTAGTATAGCACACCCCTTGAATCTGGTCCCACCACCTCGGAAGAAATTCCAGTCACAACCAGACCCCCTCTTATAATTCCTCACCCTAATGCTGAAACCCCCCTTCATATTCCTTGCATCCCATTGTGCATGAATGTCCATAATCCTCAAGCCAGGGCAGCTCATAATTATAGTTTGGTCGATGACTTGGCACAATCTCTGGCTGCCATGTCAGTCTTAGAAGTCCTTCAAACTTGTCCCACCCAGCAAAAGTCATTAATTTCTACCCTGGGAGCATTTGGCCCTGCCGATACCTGAATCAACACATTTGACCTCGATAGTGGAGAACCTCACCTCCTCGCTCTTATTGCTTTTCAAATCCTTGTAAAAATTTGGAACATTATAGTTCACCAATGCATCATTGATGAAGGCGCATCCACCTATATCATGTCCAAATCCATATGGCATAAAATTGGTTCCCTCGAACTCATACCATCTGCCATTACCTTAAGATCCTACGATGGCAAACCCTCATCCCCGAAGGACTCTTCCAAAATGTCCCCGTCGAGCTTGGGGGAAAAACCGTTCTGATTGACATCAAGGTTATCGATGCCCTCCTCGACTACAATATCTTGTTTGTTCATAGCTACATGTATTCTATGAAGGTCGTCGCCTCTTCTGTGTTCTGAACCATGATGTTTCCCTATAATGGAAAGATCATTACCATCAATCAAGTATCACATTATGAGCCTAACCCTTCATCCAACATCGATAACATACTCCCTTTTATCCACACTAATCCCGATGCCTATCCACTCATTGAGATGGGCCCTAGAATCTTCAAATACCCATCCTTACTAGTGACATACCATGAAGCACCACCACTCCTCCATCCCTCAACACAAGTATGTTTCATATCCTCCAACGAAACGACAATCGAAACTAACCTCCCTCCCACTGAGGCCTCTTTCATCCCTGACATCCCACTAGCCATAGAACTTATCCCTCAAGAATCCCTTGGAACTAGTGCAGCTTGACTCATTCCTAATATTCCCTAGGGCCAGATCCCAGCTTGGGAAACAATCCCCCAAGCCATTACCCAAATCCCTTTTTTTTACCCCCCACCAGGTGTACAAGATTTTTAGGTCATTGCAATGCTTACCCTTCCTAATATGGTGCTGGTAATCTTAGTTTGGTATTCACATCCACCTGAGATGGTTCCTCAACCATCCCTCCCTCCCCAAACAGAAGGAATCCCAATGCAAATTCCCATACTCACTCCCACCATACCTCATACACCCCCACTCACTAACCCCCCTTTTATAGATGTGGGTAGGAGAAAGAAGATGGAGCCCACAGCTCCACTTCCCCCACACGTCCAACATCCTTGCACGCTATGGGAAAAAGATAGACACCCCACCAATAATTTCCCATCTCCCCCTGAGTTATGTAATCTCATCCAACTCCCTTGAGCACCACCACCGCTCGTCGCTTCCTCCAGTATTTCCGTTATCTCACAGAACACAAATACCAAAGGACTATGACCCAAATTCTCATGCGCCATCTGTTTAGAATATGGCCATTACACACACCACTGTCCAACATTACCTCAATTATGATAGACACTAACAACTGTATGCCAGAGCTTTTAGCAAACACCCACCCCAACTCCTTTCACTGACATCCATTATGTCACAACATCAGTCAATGAACGCATGATATATCCTTTCTCTCTATGCAAATCAATTGATCATTTCACATATCAATGTACTATGATCATTGAATACAGGCGTCATCAACTAGCCCCTATTCAAAATCATACCTGCCCTCCTCCAACAGACCTGATAAATACCCTTACCCCATCAATTGATATGGTTCATATCTTCCCACCAGAACCTGAGGCACTCCCTTCTCCCCCATGGTTCCTAGATGATTTATATGAGGATTTACCCCTAAATCCCCCCAATTCTCCAATTCATTTCCTCATGAACATTCTACGCCCGACTACCATTTTTAACCCACAATATATGGATATTTGGTTTATGTCGAGCGAACCATCACAATCCCCTCCATCAATCCCCCTATGTCTTTATCAGAAGGAGACAATGGCACAGTGACAGTCACTGAGGTCACTCCTCTCAATCCCCTATATTCATGCCAGTTTCATTGTGATGAAGATATCCTCAAGGAGTTAATACCCCCGATTACCCATGGGATGCACTCCACCACAAAGTGTTGTTTCTTTCATAGGAAGCCTTCATGCCTCCTAACCAACACCCCATATACGCAATTTAAACCAAAGATTTTCTCCCATCAGGGCATATATATTAGTTCAATAACCCTATCCCTACCCCCGAAACTTTTGAGGAAGGAAATATGGCCAATATATCCCCAACCATCAAAATAGATATTTCCATCAAATCTGGAATTATCGAGGAAATCACCATTGGCGTTGCATGTTCTACAGAAGAAATCGCCGCCTACAAAGCCTTCTTCCAGGAATACCGGGAAATTTTCATCTGGTCATACACAAAGATGCATGGCCTTGATCCCTCTATTGTCAAACATCGCATAGACACCTAGCTTGATATCACACCCATTCGACAAAAACAATGACCGCTACACCCATCCAAAGCAGTGGCCATCAAAGCCGATATTGACAAACTATGTTTTGTAGGGTTCATTTACCCCATAGCCTATACGTCATGGGTCTCCAACCATGTCCCTGTTAACAAAAAATAGGGCACTATCCATGTTTGTACAGACTTCTACGACCTCAATCACACCTGTCCCAAAGAAAACTTTCCAACACGCTTCATTGACCAAATAATCGATGATTGCACAGGTCATGAGGCTTTGTCCTTCATGGATGATTTCTCTAGTTACAACCAAATCCAAATTCACCCCACCGATCATTACAAAACTGCATTCATGACCCCTTGGGGCACCTTTGAGTATCGTTTCATGCCATTCATCCTCAAGAATGTCGGTGCCACTTTCCAACGGGCTATGACATACGTTTTTCACGATCTGGCTCATATCATCCTCGCATACTTAGATGACCTCACTGCTCAATCTAAGAAATGCACTCAACATCTCAATGATCTACAAATCATCTTCCACAAGTGTCATCAATACAATATCCTCTTGAACCCCCTCAAGTGCATATTTTGCGTCACTGCTGGGTGCCTTCTTGGGTTCATAGTTTCCCAATGTGGCATTACTGTGGACCCCCTCAAAGTCCAAGCCATCACAAAAATTCCATCCCCGTGGAATTTACGCCAACTACAGAGCCTTCAAGACAAAGCCACTTTTTATGACGCTTTGTCCCAGATTACGCTACCTGTGCACATGGATTCCTTTGCTTACTTTGTCACGACATCCCATTTCAATGGGATAAACATGCCCAAACCACTTTTGACGATCTCAAAGCAGCTCTCTCTAATGCCCCGTTGATTAGTCCATCTGACTATAACCATGATTATCTCCTCTACATATCAGTCTCAGCCGTTTCAGTAGCAGGAGTGCTTGTCCAAATAGGGGATGATGCCCGTGAGCATGTGATTTACTACATTAGTAAAAACCTTTCAGGAACACCCTTGAAGTACAATCATGAATAAAATCTAGCCCTCAGAGTTTTCCTTGCAGTCCAGAAATTGTGCCATTACATTCTGCTTCGAACTACCAAAGTCATCATGGTAAATTCACTCGATGGATCGTCATCCTTCAGGAATACGATCTCGAATTTTCAACACCCAAGAGTAAGAAATCTCTCATCCTCACCAAACTTATCATGAATTTTCAATCCAACACTACCCATCCACCGGTCAATACCAACCTCCCTGATGAACATCTTTTTTTTATCCCCTCAGATGACCCTTGGTATGGCGATCTTCTTGTCTATCTCTGAACACAAAAATTCAGAAACCACCTCTCCACAAATGATCGTCATCGTATTCATCACCAGGCACCTTGCTATATCCTCATCGGGGACATCTTATATCAACGAGGAGTCGACACCATACTCCGTCGATGCTTAACAATTGACGAGGTTGACAGGGTCTTGAACGACTGCCATAGCGGCGCTTGCGGAGGCCATCTCTCAGAACTGTCCACCGCACATAAAATCATCTGCGTGGGTTACTTTTGGCCTACATTATTTCATGACTACATCCATGCCATGAAACGGTGTGATAAATGCCAGCTTTATGCCAACAAAGTACGTGCACCACCTGCTCTTCTACACCCAATCATCATTGTTGGTCCCTTTTGTAAATGGGGCATCGACTTCATGACTTGCAACCCTACATCCAACAAAGGACACAAAAACATAGTCGTTGTAGTTGATTAATTTACCAAGTGGGCTGAAGCCATGCCTACCTTAACAACACGCTAACACAACAACACATTTTTTCTTTAACCACGTCATATCCCACTTTGGAGTACCACTCCAACTAGTCTTTGATCATGGGAAACATTTCAAGAATGAGATTTTAATGGAACTCTCATCTCGGTTAGACTTCTCCCACAATTTTGCCTCACCATACTACCCTCAGTCCAACAGACAGGTAGAATCAGTTAACAGGGTCTTAAAAACCATGCTGCAATGCATCATTAACAAACATAAAACCAATTGGTATCATATGTTATTTTCTGTGCTTTGGGCTTATCGCACAGTAGTCAAAACTACCACTAGTTTCACACCTTTTCATCTAGTCCATGGGGTTGAGGCCACTCTTCCCATTGAGTGCGAAATTCCCACCTCATGCACCACTATTGAGATATTACCTGACACTGCCCCAATAGAGCAACGTTTGTTGAACTTAGAATCCCTAGATGAAGATTGTTGATCTTCATTACAGAACAATGAAGCAGCCAAAAAATGATCAAAGGCCACCTTTGATTGCCATGTCAACCTTCGCTCATTTAATGAAAGAGACCTTGTCCTCGCTTACGATATCGCTCATGATACCCTTGGCCATGGAAAATTCGAGTCCCTATGGCATGGAACGTACATCATCCAACATTGCCTCACTAAAGGTGCATACATTATGGCCTCCCCTGAAGGCCATCCTCTCAAGGAACCCACCAATGGGTTGTACTTAAAGAAATTTTACGCCTAAGCATAGATATACTACACTAGGATTTTTCTTTTTTGTACATCTTTTGTAGATTTTTTAGTCTTCTTTTATCCATACCTCCCATCTAATCTATCACTCGTGTTATTGACAGATGCAACCTCCATCGGCCTACAACATCAGTTACGCTGACGGAGCTAGCCGTTGGACATAGAATCTTACTTCAGCTGCTTGGGCCCTCTATTCACCTTCACATGACCTACTCCACACCAGCGGAATATGTTTAGGCTCAGCCACCAACAATCAAGAAGAGTACACCATCGTCATTGGTCTCCTCATTGAGGCCAATCATCACCATATTCGTCACCTTAGCGTCTTATTAGATTCCCAACTTGTCATCCTCTGGCTCAACAATGTATACCGTGTCCGTGATCCTTACCTCTTTCACAAATACCTGCAGGTTAGACTTTTATCCCAACATTTTGATTCCATTACAATTACACATATCCCAAGACAATTCAATCAAATAGCAGATAACATGGCTAATATT
>JZKD02S1324878.1:48440-59305 GCA_000966675.3 Picea glauca
GTTGAAGAGGATAAGGTGAGGAGGTTAGGATGATCCCACTAAATCATGAAAGCGAGTAAGATCCAAACCATTCACATGCCACCTCACCATAGAAGTTTCTCCTTCTAGAAGATTCAAGAAAACGCTCATTTTTCCCACGTGCAGGCATTCTCGCACCCTAGCTATAGAGAAACCTGTGAACACCTCACACCCTAGCTATAGTGCAACCTGCGAGAATGGGTTATTCTCACACCCTGTCTATATAACAACCTACGAACTTCCTTTTTTATAAGGTTTTTACATAGGAAAATGAAACTTCTTTTCTCAAGAAAAGTTATTCTCCCTTCTCTCTTTAAGAACTCAGGACACTGACCCCTCTGAAGGAAACAAATAGGTTTACATCATTAACGATCATAGGGATGACAAAAATAATGTGTAACAGAGAGCCCCCCAAAGTATGAAGTTAGAACAGAGTGATAGATGAAATACTTTGTCGAGTGTGTGTAGGGAATAAGGAATAGTCAGTCGGAAACCTGCCAACAAACAAGGAAATACAGTACAATAATATATCATCACTGAGGTAGGCATTCCCATACTTAGAATACAAATGACTCAAAAAATAAATGTCGACATGCGAAGATCGATGTCAAGTAAGACAGGTCATGGCCACGAAACATACACTGTGGATCCATGCCGATATGACTCAAATCTGAACATAGCCACCAAAAATACACTGTGGATATACGTGTTAAAGACTCAAATTTGAACATATCCACCAGACATACAATGCGGATCTATGCAACAGTACACTGAATATACTCCAATGCAACCTAGATCTGCCAGAAAATATCTAGGGTCTTCATCTCCACCACTCTATAGTACGAATCTAACCATGTGAATACATGTGTTGAAGTAGAACATGGTAGAAACCACTTGATTACTGGTCATTAGTGTATACCATTAACAAGTGCGAGGGAAATCACCATTAATGTCAATGACTCCCAAGGTACACTAGTACAATCCAATGAATGTGAATAAATGAGATGAAGTCGAACACTCGGTGGAATCTTCCAATTAGGGGTCAATTATGAAAACCCATTGTCGAAAGCAAGGAAACCTGCCATTGAGGTATGCAAGTTCCAAGTTACCAATTAGTTTCTAAGTCTAATTCCTGGATAATGAGTTAAATTCGACAGGAAAAGACTCGTCACAGGAGGGACTTAATGTATCCCACATCAATGACACGAAACAAGTAACAAGATTTGATGTAGATCAGAGTAACAAGTGATTCAGGACTGACTCAGGGATGGCCAACGCAATATAAGGCTTTAAGGACTGCAAAAATGGTCGTCGCAATAGATGGATTTTCGGGTTGAACATCTCTTTGAACATATTGACGACACGACAACTGTCTTGGAAACACTAACTCAACAACATGGATCACGGACTGATTTGTAATCTTATAAAGGAGTATGATCAGGAGACAAGTGGATTTTCCAACCTAGACACAAAGCGCGTGAAAGGGTGTCATGTTCAAAAGTGACTCTTCCATGGAATACATGTTTAGATACATTTCTTTCCCAATTTTTTCCCCACCATTTCTGGCAAGTACCTCTTTATTTTTACGCAAGCTTGAGGAGGATAACATATGCTTGTCAATGTAAGCTCATCCTTCGGACGAGTCCCTCGGAGTATGTTTAACGAACCCTAGGAAGGAGTGGTNAGTCCAAAGAAAGAAAACTCATGGGTTTTTCATGTTTAGAGAGTCTAAAAAACACTTAAAGAAAACTCAGGTCCCATATGGGCCTTTCAATGTTTGTTTTATGAGTCCAAAAAAAAAAACTCAAAGGTTTTTCATGATTATAGAGTCTGAAAAACACTCAAAAGAGAAATCTCTCAGTTCCTTTTTCATAAAATAGTCTGATGAGACCAAAAAAGAGATAGACTATCGCTCAACAGACGTTTTCTTCAAATACTTTAATGAGCGTGAAAAGAACAAGATCGCTTGGCCATCTTTTCATGTTTAGAGAGTCTAAAAAGAGCTTAAAGAGAACTCCAGGGGGTTCCTTTTTCGTATAACCTTTACGAGTCTGAAAAAGTGATAAAAGTATACTTGGTTACATTCTCATGTATTTACGAGCATGAGAAAGAACAAAGACTAATCTCAGGATTGTTTTCATTTTTACGCAAGCTTTAAAACAAAACAAAACTATGCTTGGGATATATTCTAATTTTTACACAAGCTTAAAAACTAAACAAAACTATGCTTGGACCTGGTTTCATGTTTACACAAGATTGAACCAAAGGAAACTATGCTTGATGTAGCTGGTTTCATTTTTACACAAGCTTGAACCATAGAAAACTATGCTTGCAACTTCCCAATGCATACCACATGGATGGTTGGTACTTAGCCCCCAGATTAAGAAACTAGCAGCTCAACTTCAACATGAAGTCTAGAGGCTGAGGAAAATTCCCCCCAAGCTTCGTTTCATCCAACTACAAAGGAGAATGAAAAGAATCTTCAAATACTAGACGAAGGACTTGACTCAAACAGAGAGGGGGAAAACTATTTCATTTTTTAATGAGCTTGACATAGAAACAAGAACTATGCTCGTAACCTCTATTTCATTTTTTTAATGAGGTTGCTACAGAGATGCAAAAACTATCCTCAAGTGGTTTCATTTTTTAACGATCTTGAAATTAGAAAACTATGCTCAAAGACCTTTGTTTCATTTTTTAACAAGNAACAGTACACTGAATATACTCCAACGCAACCTGGATCTGTCAGAAAATATCTAGGGTCTTCATCTCCACCACTCTATAGTACGAATCTAACCATGTGAATACATGTGTTGAAGTCCAACATGGTAGAAACCACTTGATTACCAGTCATTAGTGTATACTGTTAACAAGTGCGAGGGAAATCACCATTAATGCCAATGAATCCCAAGTTACACTAGTACAATCCAACGAATGTGAATAAATGAGCTGAAGTCGAACACTCGGCAGAATCTTCTGATCAGGGGTCAATTATGAAAACCCACTGTCGAAAGAGAGGAAACCTGCCATTGAGGCATGCAAGTTACAAGGTACCAATTAGTTTCTAAGTCTAATTCCTGGATAATGAGTTGAAGTCGACAGGAAAACACTCGTCACAGGAGGGCCTTAATGTATCCCACATCAGTGACATGAAACAAGTAACAAGATTTGATGTAGATTAGAGTAACAAGTGATTCAGCACTGACTCAGGGATGGCCGACGCAATAGAAGGCTTTAAGGACTGTAGAAATGGTCGACGCAATAGAAGGATTTTCGGGTTGAACATCACTTTGAACATATTGATGACATGACAACTGTCTCGAAAACACTGACTCAACAACAGGGATCATGGACCGATTTGTAATCTTATAAAGGAGTATGATCAGGAGACAAGTGGATTTTCCAACCTAGACACAAAGCGAGTGAAAGGGTGTCATGTTCAAAAGTGACTCTTCTACAGAATACAGGTTTAGATACATTTCTTTCCCAATTTTTCCCCCACCATTTCTGGTGAGTACCTCTTTATTTTTACGCAACCTTGAGGAGGATAACATATGCTTTTCAATTTAAGCTCATCCTTTGGATGAGTCCCTCAGAGTATGTTTAACGAACCCTAGGAAGGAGTGGTTTGATCCCATTGCGGGTCTTTCGATGTTTATTTAATGAGTCCAAAGAAAGAAAACTCATGGGTTTTTCATGTTTAGAGAGTCTGAAAAACACTTAAAGAAAACTCAGGTCCCATATGGGCCTTTCAATGTTTGTTTTATGAGTCCAAAGAAAAAAAACTCAAAGGTTTTTCATGATTATAGAGTCTGAAAAACACTCAAAAGACAACTCTCTCAGTTCCTTTTTCGTAAAATAGTCTGATGAGACCGAAAAAGAGATAAACTATCGCTCAACAGATGTTTTCTTCAAATACTTTAATTAGCGTGAAAAGAACAAGATCACTCGGAAATCTTTTCATGTTTAGAGAGTATAAAAAGAGCTTAAAGAGAACTTTAGGGGGTTCCTTTTTTGTATAACCTTTACGAGTCCAAAAAAGTGATAAAAGTATACTCGGTTGCATTCTCATGTGTTTACGAGCATGAGAAAGAACAAAGACTAAGCTCGGGATTGTTTTCATTTTTACGCAAGCTTTAAAACAAAACAAAACAATGCTTGGAATAGATTTTAATTTTTACACAAGATTAAAAACTAAACGAAACTATGCTTGGACCTGGTTTCATTTTTACACAAGCTTGAACCAGAGGAAACTATGCTTGAGGTAAGTGGTTTCATTTTTACACAAGCTTGAACCATAGAAAACTATGCTTGCGACTTCCCACCACATAACACATGGATGGTTGGTACTCAGCCCCCAGCTTAAGAAACTAGTGGCTCTACTTCAGCATGAAGTTCAAAGGCTGAAATTATTTCCCCCCAAGCTTCATTTTATCCCATGAAAAAGGCGGAGGAAATGAAGCTTCAAATACTAGACGAAGGACTTGACTCAAACAGAGAGAGGGAAAACTATTTCATTGTTTAACGAGCTTGACATAGAAACAAGAACTATGCTCGTAACCTTTGTTTCATTTTTTAACGAGGTTTCCACAGAGATTATAAACTATCCTCGAAAATGGTTTCATTTTTTAACGAGCTTGAAATCAAAAAACCATGCTCAAAGACCTCTGTTTCATTTTTTAATGAGGTTGCCTTAGAGACGCAAAAACTATCCTCGGAACCTCTATTTCATTTTTTAACGAGATTGTGGCAGAGATGCAAAAACTATCCTCGGTTTCTCTTTTCTTGATCATGGATTCCAAGAGGACAATGATCTGGAAGGACACCATGTCAAGGGACAAAACTCAGTCATGGCTTCCAAGAGGTCTTCACTAGAAGGAAGAAACACACTCTGGAAGGACACCATGTCGAGGGTCATGACAGGAGTAAAGAGATCATGCTCTAACAACCCTATCGAAGAGATCACCATGTCAACTACTGGATCTAAGTCATCAAAAGTTGAAGCCATGGGCGACAATGCCACATAATTGACCTGTGGCAGGGGTGATACTATCTGCATACAAGAACCATTCAGGGAGGTAATCTAGGCGGGGTCAATGAATGAAAGTTGATCAACAGTCACAACTCGTCCATCGTGAGGGAAATATATCACACGAAAAAGAGTAGAGACAATAGCCTTCATGGCATAGACATAANAGTAAGATCCAAACCATTCGGATGCCACCTCACCATAGAAGTTTCTCCTTCTAGAAGATTTGAGAAAACGCTCATTTTTCCCACGTGCAGGCATTCTCGCACCCTAGATATAGAGCAACCTGCGAACACCTCACACCCTAGCTATAGTGCAACCTGCGAGAATGTGTCATTCTCGCACCCTGCCTATATAGAAACTTGTGAACTTCCTTTTTTATAAGTTTTTTACATAGGAAAATGCAACTTCTTTTCTCAAGAAAAGTTCTTCTCCCTTCTCTCTTTAGGAACTCGAGCCACTGACCCCTCTGAAGGCAACAGATAGGTTTACATCATTAACGATCATAGGGACGACGAAAATAATGTGTAACAGAGATCCCCCCAAAGTATGAAGTTAGAACAGAGTGATAGCTGAAATACTTTTTCAAGTGTGTGTAGGGAACAAGGAACAGTCAGTCGGAAACCTGCCAACAAACAAGGAAATACAGTAAAATAATATATCATCACTGAGGTAGGCATTCCCATACTCAGAATACAAATGACTCAAAGAATAAATGTCGACATGCGAAGATCGATGTCAAGTAAGATAGGTCATGGCCACGAAACATACACTATGGATCCATGCCGATATGACTCAAATCTGAACATAGCCACCAAAAATACACTGTGGATATACATGTTAAAGACTCAATTTTGAACATAGCCACCAGACATACAATGTGGATCTATGCAACAGTACATTGAATATACTCCAACGCAACCTGGATCTGCCAGAAAATATCCAGGGTCTTCATCTCCACCACTCTATACTACGAATCTAACCATGTGAATACATGTGTTGAAGTAGAACATGGTAGAAACCACTTGATTACTGGTCATTAGTGTATACCATTAACAAGTGCGAGAGAAATCACCATTAATGTCAATGACTCCCAAGGTACACTAGTACAATCTAATGAATGTGAATAAATGAGATGAAGTCGAACACTCGGTGGAATCTTCCAATTAGGGGTCAATTATGAAAACCCACTGTCGAAAGCGAGGAAACCTACCATTGAGGTATGCAAGTTCCAAGGTACCAATTAGTTTCTAAGTCTAATTCCTGGATAATGAGTTGAAGTCGACAAGAAAAGACTCGTCACAGGAGGGCCTTAATGTATCCCACATCAATGACACGAAACAAGTAACAAGATTTGATGTAGATCATAGTAACAAGTGATTCAAGACTGACTCAGGGATGGCCGACGCAATAGAAGGCTTTAAGGACTGCAAAAATGGTCGACGCAATAGAAGGATTTTTGGGTTGAACATCTCTTTGAACATATTGACGACACGACAACTGTCTTGGAAACACTGACTCAACAATAGGGATCACAGACTGATTTGTAATCTTATAAAGGAGTATGATCAGGAGACAAGTGGATTTTCCAACCTAGACACAAAGAGCATGAAAGGGTGTCATGTTCAAAAGCGACTCTTCCATGGAATACAGGTTTAGATACATTTCTTTCCCAATTTTTCCCCCACCATTTCTGGCAAGTACCTCTTTATTTTTACACAAGCTTGAGGAGGATAACATATGCTTGTCAATGTAAGCTCATCCTTCGGAAGAGTCCCTCGGAGTATGTTTAATGAACCCTAGGAAGGAGTGGTTCGGTCCCATATGGTCCTTTCGATATTTGTTTAACGAGTCCAAAGAAAGCAAAATCATGGGTTTTTCATGTTTAGAGAGTCTGGAAAACACTTAAAGAAAACTCAGGTCCCATATGGGCCTTTCAATGTTTGTTTTATGAGTCCAAAGAAAAAAAACGCAAAGGTTTTTCATGATTATAGAGTCTGAAAAAAACTCAAAAGAGAACTCTCTCAGTTCATTTTTCGTAAAATAGTCTGATGAGACCAAAAAAGAGATAAACTATCGCTCAACAGACATTTTCTTCAAATACTTTAACGAGCGTGAAAAGAACAAGATCACACGGCCATCTTTTCATGTTTAGAGAGTCTAAAAAGAGCTTAAAGAGAACTCCATGGGGTTCCTTTTTCGTATAACCTTTACGAGTCTGAAAAAGTGATAAAAGTATACTCGGTTACATTCTCATGTATTTACGAGCATGAGAAAGAACAAAGACTAAGCTCGGGATTGTTTTCATTTTTATGCAAGCTTTAAAACAAAACAAAACTATGCTTGGGATAGATTTTAATTTTTACACAAGATTAAAAACTAAAAAAAACTATGCTTGGACCTGGTTTCATGTTTACACAAGATTGAACCAAAGGAAACTATGCTTGATGTAGCTAGTTTAATTTTTACACAAGCTTGAACCATAGAAAACTATGCTTGCAACTTCCCAATGCATAACACATGGATGGTTGGTACTTAGCCCCCAGATTAAGAAACTAGCAGCTCAACTTCAACATGAAGTCTAGAGGCTGAGGCAAATGCCCCCCAAGCTTCGTTTCATCCAACTGCAAAGTAGAATGAAAAGAAGCTTCAAATACTAGACGAAGGACTTGACTCAAACAGAGAGGGGGAAAACTATTTCATTTTTAATGAGCTTGACATAGAAACAAGAACTATGCTCATAACCTCTATTTCATTTTTTTAATGAGGTTGCTACAGAGATGCAAAAACTATCCTCAAGTGGTTTCATTTTTTAACGAGCTTGAAATTAGAAAACTATGCTCAAAGACCTTTGTTTCATTTTTTAACGAGGTTGCCTCAGAGACACAAAAACTATCCTCGAAACCTCTGTTTCATTTTTTAATGAGGTTGCCGCAGAGACACGAAAACTATCCTCGAAACCTCGTCTTGATTATGGATTCCAAAAGGACAATGATCTGGAAGAACACCATGTCAAGGGACAAAACTCGATCATGGCTTCCAAGAGGTCTTCACTGGAAGGAATAAATACACTTTGGAAGGACACCATGTCGAGGGTCATGACAGGAGTTAACAGATCAGGCTCTAACAACCCTATCGAAGAGATTACCATGTGAACTACTGGATCTAAGTAATTAGAAGTTTAAACCATGGGCAACAATGCCACATAAATGACCTGTGGCAAGGGCAATACTGTCTGCATACAATAACCATTCAGGGAGGCAATCAGGGCGGGGTCAATGAATGAAAGTTGATCAATAGTCACAACCCATCCATCGTGAGGGAAAGATATCACACGAAAAAGAGTAGACACAATAGCTTTCATGGCATAGACATAATCTCGCNCTAGATGAAGGACTTGACTCAAACAGAGAGGGGGAAAACTATTTCATTTTTTAATGAGCTTGACACAGAAACAAGAACTATGCTCGTAACCTCTGTTTCATTTTTTAACGAGGTTTCTACAGAGACACAAAAACTATCCTCAAGTGGTTTCATTTTTTAACGAGCTTGAAATCAAAAAACCATGCTCAAGGCTGGTTTCATTTTTAAATGAGCTTGAAATCAAAAAATCATGCTCAAAGACCTTTGTTTCATTTTTTAATGAGGTTGCCTCAGAGACACAAAAAAATATCCTCGGAACCTCTGTTTCATTTTTTAACGAGGTTTCCGCAGAGACACAAAAACTATCCTCGAAACCTCTTCTTGATCATGGATTCCAAGAGGACAATTATCTGGAAGAACACCATGTCAAGGGACAAAAATCGGTCATGGCTTCCAAGAGGTCTTCACTGGAAGGAAGAAATACACACTGAAAGGACACCATGTCGAGGGTCGTGACAGGAGTTAAGAGATCAGGCTCTAACAACCCTATTGAAGAGATTACCATGTAAACTACTGGATCTAAGTCATCAGAAGTTGAAACCATGGGCAACAACGCCACATAATTGACCCATGGCAAGGGCGATATTGTCTGCATACAATAACTATTCAGGGAGGCAATCCAGGCGGGGTCAATGAATGAAAGTTGATCAATAGTCACAACCCATCCATCATGAGGGAAAGATATCACACAAAAAAGAGTAGACACAATAGCTTTCATGGAATAGACATAATCTCACCCAAGGAGTAAAGAGAAATCCAAGGAATCTGGGACTACTATGATGTCAATAAAGATAGTTTTCCCTCCCAAAGTTACAGGAAACTGAGGAAGGGTCCCTAAAGGTTGACTAGTTCTTCTGTTAAAAGATAACAGATTCTGCGTAACCGGTGCAAGTGGAGNGGAAGGACACCATGTCGAGGGTCATGACAGGAGTTAACAGATCAGGCTCTAACAACCCTATCGAAGAGATTACCATGTAAACTACTGGATCTAAGTCATTAGAAGTTGAAACCATGGGCAACAATGCCACATAATTGACCTGTGGCAAGGGCGATACTGTCTGCATACAATAACCATTCAGGGAGGCAATCCAGGCGGGGTCAATGAATGAAAGTTGATCAATAGTCACAACCCATCCATCGTGAGGGAAAGATATCACACGAAAAAGAGTAGACACAATAGCTTTCATGGCATAGACATAATCTCGCCAAAGGAGTAAAGAGAAATCCAAGGAATTTGGGACTACCATGACGTTAATAAAGACAGTTTTCCCTCCCAAAGTTATAGGAAACTGAGGAAGGGTCCCTAAAGGTTGACTAGTTCTTCTGTTAAAAGATAACATATTCTCCGTAACCGGCGCAAGTGGAGGACAACCTAAATCTTTCCAAGCAATAGAGGACAAAATACTAACAAACGAACCTTCATCTATCAGTGTCTGAGGAACATCTCGACAACAAACCTGTAATGTAATCTGGAAAGGAATGTAAGAGGGAAGACGAGGTCCAGTTAGCACATCCCAATCAAAAAGGATGGCCTCATTACTTGGAGGGGGTCCTACGGGAGAAGGAGGAATACCCCTCTGCATGGGAGATTTTGTATCAATGAGAAAAACATGGGCAGTATTGGGTTTACTCTCTAGTGGGAGAGTAGGATCAACCGATGGAGAGATCAGATCGACCACTTGGATTTCATTCTCCAGGGGGAGAAGGGGGTCAATAGGTGGAAACGGATCAACCGCTTGAGTTTCACTCTCTGAGGGGAGAGTGGGATTTATCAAAGAAGGTATTGAATCAACCACTTTGTCAACTGGTTCAACTAAGGGAATGACCAGATTGACAATATGATCAATCGGATTGACCGACAAGGGAACTAGATTAATCATTCCATCAACTACAGGTGGGTTGAGAGAAAGCTTGTGATAAGGAGCTGGAAGTTGAGGCTGTGAAACAGTCATATCTTCCATTAATTTTGAGGCTTCTTCCATATGAGGACAAAGGTGAGTGAGATGACTCCCTTTGCATAGCATGCAGGGGAACTTGACTCTACTTTTCTTCTTCTCAACCGTATCATGATTGGTTGACGGGGGGTCGTCAACATTTTGTTCAGAGGCTAATGACATGGGTTGGAGAGAGCATGTAGACCATGCTTCTATAACCTTGGATAGACCAGGGAAATGCTTAAGAAGATGTCTACCCTTACAAATCTTGCAAGGGTACTTGGGCTTACGGGTTGTTTGGGTGATCTTGACATCATCAACACTCTCAACATGATTAACAGTAACCGGTTGTTTTCCAACATGTTTGACAGTGGTTGGAGGTTTGGATCCTTGCTTAATTTTCTTCTTCTTATTCTTCCTTTTCTTCTTCTTCTTATTCACCGGGTTACTAGCTTCAGAAC
>JZKD02S1324878.1:69013-83090 GCA_000966675.3 Picea glauca
TATTGTATGATTCCTTGATCACATACATAGGTTTTTATTGAGTTTATGCTATTGCTATCACTTTGGTTGGTTTGTGTTGTCTTGGTCTTGACCTCACGAGAGAACCAAAGCGAAGAAGGAGAAACAAAGAACCTAGGAAGCGATACTAAGGTATGTTACTTGTTCCTTCCTACTAGTAAATTCAATATCTAAAACTTAAGGAAAGCTTCATGTTCTGGTGTGTTTTGTTCTAGATCCAGGTGGATCTAGGGAGATCGGTTAGTGTCCACACCTACGGATTTATCCAATAACACACATTGCCACCTCATTTGTACTTGTTGTTATAGTGGTTAGAGAAGAGATCGCAGAGAAGATTCAAAGATTCCAGGAGTGCGAGGAAGTCGATATGGGAGGTGCCAAAGTCAGGTTAGTGGTCTCATCCTCCTGTACAGTAGTTAGGTGTCAATTTTTGGGTAGGATTGTACAGATGGTCATACGGTGGATTTTTAGGGTTGTGGCCCCCCAAGTGCATGGGCGATCGATGGAGACCTGCACATGAATGCGCAGTTGTAATGGGAATAGCCGCCCAGGGGGGCACGTTGTTTGGGAAAATAGGCGTGCATGGGGTTCACGCTTGTCTGAAACACAACCGCTCATATATGCGTGACTGTGTTGCTGACAGTTGCGCATGAATGTGCAATTGTGTATTGAACAGGTGTGCACTGAATGCATGCATATGGGCTTAAAAGGCATGCATACATTCGCACCTGTGGGGTAAACAGGTGTGCATGGGTGCCCACCTCTGGGGAAAATAGCCGCACCTTTAAGGAAAACCTGAGGGTGAGAAAACTTATCTACCTCTTTTTTTGGGGGGGGGGAGATTTTGATGTTTTTGTGACGGCTGATCGAGTACTGTATATGTGGATGCAGGTGATCATTTGGTATGATGCCAATCTGTTGGAGAGAGAGGGACTAGGCCCAACTGAGGGAGGCCATGAGGGGTGAGGAGCTGATGGTTCATGGTGCTTTAGAGGCCTGTGGCCTGTTGATTTTTTTTGAGTGCCCACTGCTGAGGGCACAGGAGTATCTGTTGAAATTCCTGATCTCGATGTGGAGTCTGGAGTTACAGTGTTTCATTGTGCATGGGGAGCACTTAGCATTCTTTGCTAAGGAGGATGTCTATTTTCTAATTGGGCTCCCTACTACTGGCCGAGCCGGTGGTAGTTGGAGAGGGCCAGTTGGCTACCCTTGCCCAGACATATTGTTCAAGAGAGGATTTTATGTCTGGGTCAGTGGTGAGGATTGGGGCGATGGATTCCCTGGTACATTGTTGCATGGAAACGATGGTTGTGAGAGTGTATGGGTCACTCATGACTCAGCATATCAGTGGTGGCCAGTTGATGATCATGCAACGGGCATTAGGGGGTGAGAATTTTGCCTGGGGATTGATGCTTCATGCCAAGATGGTGGGACAACTCACTATGTGTCGGGTGGCCGACTCAGGGGATTTTTTCTTTGGATCTATCCTGGTGGCTTGGTTTCTAGAGAGGGTGTTGATGTTGTGCCCGAGAGTTTTGTTAGACCCACCGAGAGTGCGAGAGCCACAACTGTGGCAATGGTCAACGATTTTGGTTCGTCATGGGGGTGGGGAGGGTGGAAACTACTTCACGGCCGAGGATGCACAGGTGTGGCATCATATGCCATAAATCATATTGCAGTTTCCATACAGTGGGATAGATTTCCATGATGACCCTGAGATGATATTACCTCCAGGAGAGGTATTCGATCATCGAGATATGATGTGTTCATTGTTGGTTTTGTTGATTTGGGTTTTTTTTTTTTTCTTAGATAGTATAGCATATGGTTGATATTTGTATGGATGTTAATTCTATCATGTGGTTGTTTGTGTAGATGTGGGACTACGTGGATGAGAGGTCAAGCTGATCAGAGAACCAGCCCACCAAGGGCCTATGAGACCACCACGGGGAGAGTTGCGAGCATGCGAGAGGCGAAGTCGAGAGGATGATGGGGTGAGGCCCAGTGATGATGATAGAGCGGCCCAGAGACGTCGTTATGATGACCCCAGGGCAAGGTTTTCACATGATCCTCCGGCCGAGGCCGGGGGAGAGTTTGATGATTTTCATCGTCGACTAGAGGTGGTTCTATAGGGAGTGCCCGAGAGGATGTGGGTGCGGATCCAAGATGAGGGGATCCTGGAGCAGTGTATTGGGATGACAACAGAGTCGTGGACCTTGATCCATAGAGCAGATGTAGTTGGAGCTGCGATGACTAGATGGTTGCCTCCAGGACCTGAGGGACCTGACGCTGGTGGGGTACCTCCGCGAGAGGGAGGACCTAGTGTTGGAGCACTAGGGATGCCCTGAGGGCTACTAGATATGTAGTTGTGTATCTGATATAGGATGGTGAGCCCATTTTATATAGTTGTGACATCCAGTTTTATATTGGTAGGGATGAGGTGATTCACCTGCCTATGGGCGATGTACTAATTTTGTAAACACTTTATGACATGTGGAGCAATATATATATATATATATATGGATATACATTTTTGGATCTTTGTGTACATGTGTGATGTGTTTGTTGTTGATGATTTTTTTTGATGTAGTGGATGATGTCTAATCTATATGATGTGATAGACTTCTAATGGTTTATGTGTATGTGAAGATGTCTTGATGTGATATATGCCAATCTAGTATAATATTAGCCATGTTATCTACTATTTGATTGAATTGTCTTGGGATATGTGTAATTGTAATGGAATCAAAATGTTGGGATAAAAGTCTAACCTGCAAGTATTTGTGAAAGAGGTAAGGATCACGGACATGGTATACATTGTTGAGCTAGAGGATCACAAGTTGGGAATCTAATAAGACGCTAAGGTGACGAACATGGCGATGATTGGCCTCAACGAGGAGACCAATGACAATGGTGTACTCTGCTTGATTGTTGGTGGCTGAGCCTAAACATATGTCGCTGGTGTGAAGTAGGTCATGTGAAGGCGAATAGAGGGCCCAAGTAGCTGAAGCAAGATTCTATGTTCAACAGCTAGTTCCGTCGGTGTAATCGATGTTGCAGGCCTATGGAGGTCGCATCTGTCAATAACACGAGTGATAGATTAGACGAGAGGTATGGATAAAAGAAGAATAAAAAATATACAAAAGATGTACAAAAAAGAAAAATCCTAGTGTAGTATAGCTATGCTTAGGCGTAAAATTTCTTTAAGTACAACCCATTGGTGGGTTCCTTGAGAGGATGGCCTTCAGGGGAGGCCAGAATGTATGCACCTTTAGTGAGGCAATGTTGGATGATGTACGGTCCATGCCATAGGGACTCGAATTTTCCATGGCCAAGGGTATCATGAGCGATATCGTAAGTGAGGACAAGGTCTCCTTCGTTAAATGAGTGAAGGTTGACATGGAAATCAAAGGTGTCCTTTGATCATTTTTTGGCTGCTTCATTGTTCTGTAATGAAGATCAACAATCTTCATCTAGGGATTCTAAGTTCAGCAAACATTGCTCTATTGGGGCAGTGTCGGGTAATATCTCAATAGTGGTGCGTAAGGTGGGAATTTCACACTCAATGGGAAGAGTGGCCTCAACCCCATGGACTAGATGAAAAGGTGTGAAACTAGTGGCAGTTTTGACTACTGTGCGATAAGCCCAAAGAACAGAAAATAACATATGATAACGATTGGTTTTATGTTTGTTAATGATGCATTGCAACATGGTTTTTAAGACCCTATTAACTGCTTCTACCTATATGTTGGACTGAGGGTAGTATGGTGAGTCAAAATTGTGGGAGAAGTCTAACCGGGATGAGAGTTCCATTAAAATCTCATTCTCGAAATGTTTCCCATGATTAGAGACTAGTTGGAGTGGTACTCCAAAGCAGGATATGACGTGGTTAAAGAAAAAATGTGTTGTTGTGTCAGCGTGTTGTTGAAGGTAGGCATGGCTTCATCCCACTTGGTAAAGTAATCAACTACAACGACTATGTTTTTGTGTCCTTTGTTGGATGTAGGGTTGCAAGTCATGAAGTCGATGCCCCATTTACAAAAGGGACCAACGGTGATGACTGGGTGTAGAAGAGCAGGTGGTGCACGTACTTTGTTGGCATAAAGATGGCATTTATCACATCGTTTCATGGCATGGATGTAGTCATGAAATAATGTAGGCCAAAAGTAACCCACGCAGATGATTTTCTGTGCGGTGGATAGTCCTAAGAGATGGCCTCCGCAAGCGTCGTTGTGGCAGTCATTCAAGACCCTATCAGCCTCGTCAATGGTTAAGCATCGACGGAGTATGGTGTCGACTCCTCGCTGATATAAGATGTCCTCGATGAGGATATAGCAAGGTGCCTGGTGACGAATATGACGACGATCATTTGTGGAGAGGTGGTTTCTGAATTTTTTTGTTCGGAGATAGACAAGAAGATCGCCATACCAAGGGTCATCTGAGGGGATAAAGAAAAGATGTTCATCAGGGAGGTTGGTATTGACCAGTGGACTGGTAGTGTTGGATTGAAAATTCATGATAAGTTTGGTGAGGATGAGAGCTTTCTTACTCTTGGGTGTTGAAAATTCGAGATCGTATTCCTGAAGGATTATGATCCATCGAGTGAATTTACCATGATGACTTTGGTAGTTCGAAGCAGAATGTAATGGCACAATTTCTGGACTGCAAGGACAACTGCGAGGGATAGATTTTCTTCATGATTGTACTTCAAGGGTGTTCCTGAAAGGTTTTTACTAATGTAGTAAATCACATGCTCATGGGCATCATCCCCTATTTGGACGAGCACTCTTTCTACTGAAACGACTGAGACTGATATGTAGAGGAGATAATCATGGTTATAGTCAGATGGACTAATCAATGGGGCATTGGAGAGAGCTTCTTTGAGATCGTCAAAACCGGTTTGGGCATGTTTATCCCATTGAAATCGGATGTCATGACGAAGTAAGCAAAGGAATCCATGTGCAAAGGTAGCGTAATCTAGGACAAAGCATCGTAAAAAGTGGCTTTGTCTTGAAGGCTCTGTAGTTGGCATAAATTCCATGGGGCTGGAATTTTTGTGATGGCTTGGACTTTGAGAGGGTCCACAGTAATGCCACATTGGGAAACTATGAACCCAAGAAGGCACCCAGCAGTGACGCAAAATACGCACTTGAGGGGGTTCAAGAGGATATTGTATTGATGACACCTGTGGAAGATGATTTGTAGATCATTGAAATGTTGAGTGCGTTTCTTATATTGAGCAGTGAGTTCGTCTAAGTATGCGAGGATGATATGAGCTAGATCGTGAAAAACGTATGTCATAGCCCGTTGGAAAGTGGCACCAACATTCTTGAGGATGAATGGCATGAAACGATACTCAAAGATGCCCCAAGGGGTCATGAATGCAGTTTTTCACTGATCGGTGGGGTGAATTTGGATTTGGTTGTAACCAGAGAAACCATCCATGAAGGACAAAGCCTCATGACCTGCACAATCATCGATTATTTGGTCAATGAAGGGTGTTGGAAAGTTGTCTTTGGGATAGGTGTGATTGAGGTCATAGAAGTCTGTACAGACATGGATAGTGCCCTATTTTTTGTTAACAGGGACATGGTTGGAGACCAATGATGTATAGGCTATGGGGTAAGTGAACCCTACAACACATAGTTTGTCAATATCGGCTTTGATGGCCACTACTTTGGATGGGTGTAGCGGTCATTGTTTTTGGCGGACGGGTGTGATATCAAGCTAGGTGTCTATGCGATGTTTGACAATAGAGGGATCAAGGCCATGCATCTTTATGTATGACCAGATGAAAATTTCTCGTTATTCCTGGAAGAAGGCTTTGTAGGCAGCGATTTCTTCTATAGAACATGTAACGCCAATGGTGATTTCCTCGATAATTCCATATTTGATGGAAATATCTATTTTGATGGTTGGGGATATATTGGCCATATTGCCTTCCTCGAAACTGTTGGGGGTAGGGATAGGGTTATTGAACCAATCTATATGCCCTGATGGGAGAAAATATTTGGTTTCAATTGCGTATATTGGGTGTTGGTTAGGAGGCATGAAGGCTTCCTATGAAAGAAACAACACTTTGTGGTGGAGTGCATCCCATGGGTAATCGGGGGTATTAACTCCTCGAGGATATCTTCATCACAATGAAACTGGCATGAATATAGGGGATCGAGAGGAGTGACCTCAATGACTGTCACTGTGCCATTGTCTCCTTCTAATAAAGACATAGGGGGATTGATGGAGGGGATTGTGATGGTTCGCTCGACATAAACCAAATATCCATATATTGTGGGTTAAAAATGGTAGTCGGGCGTAGAATGTTCATGAGGAAATGAATTGGAGAATTGGGGGGATTTAGGGGTAACTCCTCATATAAATCATCTAGGAACCATGGGGGAGAAGGGAGTGCCTTAGGTTCTGGTGGGAAGATATGAACCATATCAATTGATGGGGTAAGGGTATTTATCAGGTCTGTTGGAGGAGGGCAGGTATGATTTTGAATAGGGGCTAGTTGATGACGCCTATATTCAATGATCATAGTACATTGATATGTGAAATGATCAATTGATTTGCATAGAGAGAAAAGATATATCATGCATTCATTGACTGATGTTGTGACATAATGGATGTCGGTGAAAGGAGTTGGGGTGGGTGTTTTCTAAAAGCTCCGGCATACAGTTGTTAGTGTTTATCCGAATTGAGGTAACGTTGGACAGTGGTGTGTGTAATGGCCATATTCTAAATAGATGGCGCATGAGAATTTGGGTCACATTCCTTTGGTATTTGTGTTCTGTGAGATAACGGAAATACTAGAGGAAGCGACGAGCGGTGGTGGTGCTCAAGGGAGTTGGATGAGATTACATAACTCAGGGGGAGATGGGAAATTATTGGTGGGGTGTCTATCTTTTTCCCATAGCGTGCAAGGACGTTGGACGTGTGGGGGAAGTGGAGCTGCGGGATCCATCTTCTTTCTCCTGCCCACATCTATAGAAGGGGGGTTAGTGAGTGGGGGTGTATGAGGTATGGTGGGAGTGAGTATGGGAATTTGCATTGGGATTCCTTCTGTTTGGGGAGGGAGGGATAGTTGAGGAACCATCTCAGGTGGATGTGAATACCAAACTAGGATTACCAGCACCATATTAGGAAGGGTAAGCATTGCAGCGACCTGAAAAGCTTGTACACCTGGTGGGGGGTAAAAAAAGGGATTTGGGTAATGGCTTGGGGGATTGTTTCCCAAGCTGGGATCTAGCCCTAGGGAAGATTAGGAATGAGTCAAGCTGCACTAGTTCCAAGGGATTCTTGAGGGATAAGTTCTATGGCTAGTGGGATGTCAGGGATGAAAGAGGCCTCGGTGGGAGGGAGGTTAGTTTCGATTGTCATTTCGTTGGAGGATATGAAACATACTTGTGTTGAGAGATGGAGGAGTGGTGGTGCTTCATGGTATGTCACTAGTAAGGATGGGTATTTTAAGATTCTAGGGCCCATCTCAATGAGTGGATAGGCATCGGGATTAGTGTGGATAAAAGGGAGTATGTTATTGATGTTGGATGAAGGGTTAGGCTCGTAATGTGATACTTGATCGATGGTAATGATCTTTCCATTATGGGGAAACATCATGGTTCAGAACACAGAAGAGGTGACGACCTTCATAGAATACATGTAGCTATGACCAAACAAGATATTGTAGTCGAGGAGGGCATCGATAACCTTGATGTCAATCAGAATGGTTTTTCCCCCAAGCTCGACAGGGACATTTTGGAAGAGTCCTTCAGGGATGAGGGTTTGCCATCGTAGGCTCTTAAGGTAATGGCAGATGGTATGAGTTCGAGGGAACCAATTTTTTCCCATATGGATTTGGAAATGATACAGGTGGATGCGCCTTCATCAATGATGCATTGGTGAACTATAATGTTCCAAATTTTTACAGGGATTTGAAAAGAAATAAGAGCGAGGAGGTGAGGTTCTCCGCTATCGAGGTCAAATGTGTTGATTCAAGTATCGGCAGGGCCAAATGCTCCTAGGGTAGAAATTAACGACTTCTGTTGGGTGGGACAAGTTTGAAGGACTTCTAAGACTGACATGGTAGCCAGAGATTGTGCCAAGTCATCGACCAAACTATAATTATGAGCTTCCCTGGCTTGAGGATTGTGGACATTCCTGCACATTGGGATGCGAGGAATATGAAGGGGGGTTCCAGCATTAGGGTGAGGAATTATAGGAGGGGCTCTGGTTGTGACTGGAATTTCGTTCGCGGTGATGGGACCAGATTCAAGGGGTGTGCTATACTCACGACTATGCATTTGCAGAAGGACTTCTTCCTCACGAGTAAGGAGGATAGTGCGATCGACAGAGGTGCTTGTATTAGGACACGGTCCCAACTGTGGAGGGGTAGGCTGCATGTCTGGTTGGGTATTTATGACCCCTTGGTGTGGGATGGGGTTTTGTACTACAACTAGGGGGGGTTGCTACATATATGGTTGTGGGGCCTGCTGAGGTGCAAGTGATGCTGAGGGACATGGTCCATTCACAAATTCTTTCATCCTCTTAAAGTCAACGATTTGGGGGAAATGGTGAGTATAGTGACCAAACTCACTGCAAAGGGAACAAGGGAAGGTGGTCCTAACATTGTTGTTGTTTCCCCCTTGGGGGTTTTGATTACCCTGGTTTTGGTTTCCCCTGACAGACTGGTTCTCTGGGGTTGGTTCTGGTTTCTTCCTAGTCCTGGATTATTATTGTTCTGATTTTTTCCTTTCTTTTTGGTATTGTTCGATTGATGGGGTGGATTTTCCATGTTCAGTTGTTCAAAATTTTGATATTGCTAAATGGGAGAGGGTTGAACAAAATTAACCCTAGCATGTGGTGGTCCTTGTGGTGGAGCCATAGGCTATGGGGGGGCAAAAAATGGAAAGTACAAATTATGTTGAGGCGATGCTCCATAAGGTACATAGGAGGGTGTGGTGCTTTCACTAGTGCTTAGGGCATAGGCTGAGGTAGAGGGAGTATCGACACTTGGTTGGATAGGTGGGTGTTTTAGGGGTGTTGGTGGGGGTCCACTTATGGGTGGATGCAAGGCAACAGGGTATGGTTGTTGATAAGGGGGAGGAGGATAATAAGGAATTCCTCCATATGCCGGTGGATATTGATGTGTGCCATACATGGGTGGTTGTTGAGGTGGTGGGTTGTGGTGTGTAGTGTTACCAATTAATCCGTCTGCTAAGTGAGACATCCTAGGTTTGTCTTGGCCAAATGGTACAGGTCTTGGGGAATCCGAGAGTACCATGTATAGGTATCCAGACTGGTCGTAGTTGAGTTCGATCTGTTGGGTCTTGCTAATGGCTTCTTCTTCAGTCTGGGGGACGGGGGAAGCCACATCTTTGGCAAGGAGGGAAACAAGTGATTTGAGGAACGAATTGAGACACTGTTGGGGGGTAGCGTCAACTTTACAGAGGCTATGTTGTCGACGCCATTCATGGATGTGGTCGACAATATGTGTAGAGGTAGTTTGTTTAAAATCTGAGAGTAGTTCAAGGACATTGTCATGATAAACAGGTAATTGAAAGAAGGTCAAAAATGCTTTGGCCAAGGATTCAAAAGTCGCATGGGACCTAGATTTTTCTTCGACATACCATTTGGTGGATGGGCCAATGAGTGTACATTGAAATATCCTCAATCGGATGGAATCATCCATGATGATGTTCGAAGAACACCATAGGTGAAATGTCATGATATGGTTGGCAGGATCATCTCCTACTTTTCCTTTAAACTTGGGGATGTCTGAAGGGAGTTAGGTAGGCATTGTTGGCCATGTGGGGTTATGCAATATGGGATCATTGGTGATTTTAGTTAGATCCAGTATGTTGAGAGAAGCTAAATATGGCATATAGGGTGGTGGTGTAGGATTAGTTCTGGACATAGTGTGAGTGTTCTGAGTACCTGACCCTTGGAGGGGACTAGTTGGGTTTGTACTTCCCCCTTGAGAGGAAGTTTCCCCCCCGCTTCCATGTAAAGGAGAGAGAGTGGAAGGTGGATCTTGGTAATTGGACCCAAGTAAGGTGGAACCAAGCAAGGTTGATCCCAAGAGAGTGACACTCACAAGAGTGTGAGAAGGTGGAGCCGATGAGTTGGCAAGACTAGGAACTCTTGCTAGAATAGGAGGGAGATTTAGCAAGCATCTGGAATGAAGGGGGTTCTATAGGTCCCCTATGATATCTGACTAGATGAGTGAATGTGTTCGAATGGTGGTGAGAGAAATAAATAAACAAGAGCCTTTGCTGCAATTTTTGAACTTTACACGATATATATCCAAATCAAATGTAATCAGAAGTGCATCATACAAAAAGTGTTTTCATAAAGAAGCATATATGTGGATAGGTGGATTTTGTCTGTGTGGGGGAAAAAATAAAACAAATTCTCATGTCCTAAAAGACGTAACATCCTTCCTCTCAAAATAGCACTAGAACTTCCAATAGCACTCAACAGTGGGGTCTGAGCCACCGGAAGAAGAACTAGTGAAGGATGAAGCAATCAGTTATAATGAGCGGTAGAGGGGGAATATCCTAAAAGAACTAATGATATTTCTCAATAGCCACACAAAATCCAATCAAGGTGCAATTTCATCCCACAATTTCCACCTGGGTAGATGTCCTAATATTTGGTCACTAGGTACCTCGGTCAAAGTGAAACATTTAGATTTTCGGCCTACGAAATGGGTCATGGGTTGGATCATGTCTAAGAGGTGGGTGCCTTAAGGAGGGACGCAAAGAACAACCGGACCTCGGCCTTCAACACTTCATGGGTATCTACTTGCCTTATGGTTTTAGGAACACTTGACTTGGAGGATTTAAAGTTCCCTATTTGACAACTTTTATTGTTTTGAAAATGTGAGAACCAGATAATGGGGGAGTTATTTGGATGCCTATCCCCAAAATCCTACCTAGACTAAAAGATTTATTTTGGCACCTCCTGTGGAGGGAAACTTAGTGCATTTTTAGAAAAAATTTAGATGTGGTTGTTTGAGAGATTGGGGGTATGAGCCAACCTCATTGAAATTAAGTGGGAGTGGATAATTTCGTCAAGAAAAGGGTGGGGTGTTTTGGAATCCCTTTGGAGGAAATTTAATTCAACCTCCACGTTTCGAGATGAAAACTATGTGAGTGAGAAGTGGCTTTTGTGTGTGAATGAGTGAAAGTGTGTCAATTTTTTAATGAATTAGGTGTCACCTTGTTGCATGTGGACTTCGCTTGGTCCTCTACAAGTCTTTAATTACCTATTTAAATAAATGTCATTGGTACAACCTTGCGGAATTCAAAAGTCCCGAGGAAGCTAGCATGTGGACATGTGGGTCCTTTACTATTCCTTTAACTCCCTAATGTGATTTAATCTAAGAAATATTTGAAGCTATCCTAGATTGTGATCATGTGGGCATGTATGGGCCCGTTACAAAACCTTTAAACTTCCCTAGTGATTTAATCTAAGAAAGTAATTTTCAACACTATCCTATCTTTGCATCATGTGGGCATATATGGGCTCATTACAATCTTGAGATGTGTTTGAAAAATAAACTAAGAGGAGTCCCGAGGGGGCTATTGTCCTCTCCTAAATATTTTATCTTTTTTAAGGGAGAAGTAATTGTCTTTCAACCTCTCTCTGATTCTCAAGATTGCTTTGGAATGCGAGAGAAGAGAATACTCAACGTTTGATATCCAATTTCTATTCCCAATGCAAGTTTTATATGTGATGTAGAATGATTCCAACTTTTAGTCAAAGAAAGCCATCCATGTGGCGAATAAAAAGCAAAAGGAGGAAAAAGAATGATTTTTAACCCCTAAGTGCCTATGTGTTTTGACTAATCTCTTTATCTGAGAGGGAATGTAAGTGTGGTGCAGATTACAATATGCATGGAATCATCTTTAAGAAGGCCATGGGCCTTCAACAGATCATAAAGAAAACTTACAATGTGTGTTTTTTTGCACAGGTGCACGGTTTTCATACTAGATAGAGGTGCTCTGAGCGCCAATGCATGAACTGAAAATGATTTTTGAGCGCAGGTGTGCATAAGGCGCTGAGTAATGCAATGATTTTGGCGCACGTGTGCATGATGCGTGGTTGTGGGACAATAAACCCTCGCACAACTGTCACACAATCGTAGAGAAAATTCTAGTTGAAATTCTCTCAACTCAGCTTTGAATTTGATGTTTTGCAGGTTGTCTTGGGCCGGTTATGGTACCTGTAGGTTAAATAAGTAAAAAGAAGGGCTAACATAACCCAAGTGGGGTAGGAAATTGATACCTTTCCCCAGTGGATTCGTCAATCTGTTGCACCTCTTTTGTCACCTAAATGAGCAAAACAAAGGTGCTTACAAGCTTATTTGGGTTAACTAATAAAGATAGTACTAAAGGAAAGGCTTAGAAGAATAAACATAAAAGACTAAGCTAAGAATTAAACTAGGAAAGGAAAAAACAATTAAAATATTGTGCATAAGGGCATAAGAACAAGAAACAAACAAGACTCATGTCACCAATGGAAAGAATTGTATTAGTGAAAATAAAAACACCAAAGAGAAAGAGGACTTTGGGTCCCTTCTTCCTCCAAGGGAGAGCTCTTGGACCCCCAAGATTGAGCTCTTCTTACAACTTGAAAACTTGAAAGAAATCGTGAAAGAATTCTAAGTTAACCCGCTCAAAATATGATGTGGTTTGCCCAAATGGAATGGTGATAGTATGCTCTTGATGCGAAAAGAGGTTTCCCTAAGAGAATAGCAGGAGCATAACCTTGCAAATGAATTCCTTGAAGATGTAGTGCACCCATGGCCTTGTTTTATAGCACCACTTTGAGGTATTGTGCAACCAACGTTTAGTGTGAAAAGGGGTTGTTTAGGGCACCTTTAGGTCTTTGACCAGCTACCCAACTAGATCCAGGCAAGATTTGGATGTCAAATCGACTTGGAAGCTGAACCAGAAGTGGGTGGGAGGCCGACCAACATCATAAATGTGTCTTTCTCAGGTGTGCACAGCTTTTAGCATCCACAGTCGCACATCATGCGCATGTTCACTTTTTACTGTGTTTCTTGATGGCGCATGTGCACGCATGCCCTGTATAGTCACATCACATCCTAATTTTATAGCTGGTTCTATAGTTTTGGACCTTTTGAAAATGGTTTTTGGTAATTTTGTCCATGGGTGAACTAATAGTTGTTTGATGATGATGGATTCCTATAACCATTTGCGGATGAAATTTCAGTGATAACACTTTGTTCGTACAGTTGACCATCTAGACCGAAAAAGGGATAAACTATCTTCGGATAGATGTGACTTCAAATTTTAGCTTAGAGAGCATGAAGGTCAACAAGATCGCTCGACAATATTTTCATTTATAGAGGTTCTGAAAAGGGCTTAAAAGAAGACCCGTAATGTTTTGGGAGTCTCGAGGATGAGGTCAAGAGTGATAATGAATCATGCAAATGAGGCTCAAACTCATAATCAGGAAGAACTAAAAAGGACTCCCAAGCCTATAGTCATTAGTGACGACATGGACACCAAAATGCAACCATGATCTACCTAGGGCATCCATGTTAAGGTAGGCTCTACCACTAAATTACGACACTTCTAAAGTAGCAATGAGGGTTCTGTGTAGCAAATTGGTGGGATCGATCCTATGGTGTAGTGATAAAGACAACGAGATGCAGAAAGTAGAGGTGGAATCCTAACTTAAATGCAACAAGTTGGAAAAATGACTTTTTACCAAATGACCTTTAAAAAGACCCAAATCTCCAAAACGTTTCCTAATACCCAAAGTAACACTTATCATAATAATCCATAGAAAACTCTTGAACCATACTAAATGATTTTCAATTTAGAAAAATGACAAAAGGGTCCAAAAAATGACAAAAAAGGGGCCAAAAAGTCTATAAATAGAGCTGGCATCTCATTATCACCATTGTTAATTGAGAAATTGACTAAAAGCCAAAAATACCCCTTTGTGAAAAGAATTGATTATGGGAGCTTCAGTGGATGAAACAAACTTCCGCTTGGACCAAGTAAGTACATACTAACCCCCCTTGCAT
>JZKD02S1324878.1:112419-124476 GCA_000966675.3 Picea glauca
AGTGGGATATTTTTCATATTGACATCCTGGACTAAATCCAAAATAGGAAACCCAAAGGTGGTTTCTGGTGTTAACTCATTCTCTTCTTGTTCTTCTCCTTCATTTTCAATATGAATTTCCCCATGTAAGTCTCTCCCTACTTCTCCCATGTTAAAAGGATTACCAAGAATTGTATATGCAATCCGATCTTTCTTTGGTGAGGGTGTGAAATCCCACATTTCTGGATTCTTTTTGTCAGAATTGTTATCTCCTATTGGTTCTTTTGAGGATACTATGGCCTTTGATTCCACAGTTGCAGTTGTTATCTGTGAGACTACAGAGTTAGGGTTCCCGAGAAGAGCTTGTATTTTCTCTGGATCAACTGTGTCATCCAGGGCTGGATCACTAGGATTCTGAATTTGTTGATGTATGATGTTTCCTGGTTCTAGGTTTTGTTCTATGGTTTCCTCAGCCAGAATTCCATTCTCGCTTTCTATTGCTTTTTGGGTGGAGGTTTCTCCTTTTTGTTGTTTTGTATTTCCCCTAAATCTAACTTTATGATCTCTATTTCTCATGAAGTCATACTAAAGGAAAGAAAAAGAAACCAAGATTGAGTTTCAGAGTACCTGTGATAACTGATATGTCGGTTTTCACCTCTTTGTTTCCACAACTCCTCTTACTATCAACCTACTAACATACCACACCAAACTAAGTGCATTTTAAAACTAATCAAGACAACTATCTAACTTACCTTTTAAACAGCTCCCCGGCAACAGCGCCAAAAATGTCAGGCTGCTATATTAAAGATTTTAATGACCTGAAAACACTGAATTGTCAAACCAGGGTAAGTAAACTTAGAGTTGCTACACCGTATGTGCAGGTAATATTATAATCTCTATCTAAAGACTATTCTTAGAAGAAAACACAGACTCACTCTTAGAAACTGAATCCTAATGATTATCTTAAAACTTATCATCTCTTGTTTAATTCATCAAAAGAAAAACAGTTCTATATTGAAGTGCAGGTACTTCTATTTCTACTCTAATGTAATTTCACAAGACTATCTACCACTATCTTTAATCATCTATCATCACTACTTCTATCTAAGCCATAACAGAAAGATTATTTCCTAAAATCCTTTTAATCTAAGCATCGAAAATAAATTTAAATCTATCTACAGGAAAAAATAAAGAAATAAACTACTTACCCTACTGGTACTGGAAGCTTCCTCTAATTCAATTGCAACTTAACTATTCTAACAAACTAGAGTAATCTAAATATCCTAACAAAACATTGCAACCTAACTATCCTAACCAAATCAAAGTAAATTCAAACTCGCATTCTCTTTAATATACGTTCAGATTGAAAAAACTGGAAACAAAGCAAATCTAATTTATGATTTAAATTCTACAGGAATCAACCATGCTTCAATACTCATCAACGTAGAAGATATTAATATGCTGGAAACGATACAGTTGAAGAATAAGTAAGCAAGAATCTGAACAAGTTAGTTCCCAAACTCTAAACTAAAATGCATGCAAATCCTAAGATACTGAAATAAACTAAATCTAATACAGAAAAAAGAAGCGACTTGAACCTATTGGCGGGCCCAACCAAGAGGTACAATCGCCACGAAGAAGACCAAAGCTACTCAGCTATCATTCCATGCAAACACTGTTCATTCTTCACACTTCATTTACTCAGAAAATAACTCAATTCGTATAACAACAAAGTAACATAACGCATCAGCAGATTGTATTAGCAGAAATGTATATCAGAGCATAACATAACCAACATTTCTTAGGAGCTATCCTCTATTTTTATATATCCTCCTCCAAAATAGTTTAAATCAGAAATACATTAGTTCAAACGGATCCCAGATCCGAAAATAACTCGAAATTAGTTAAAAACGGTCTTCACATCTTCATGACACGCAATGTCACGAAGTGTGAGTCATGGAGTATTAACAACAAAGTTCTATAATTTCACCTTGAATCAGCATATGAGTGATGACTCAATCTATCATGTAAATCAAATTGTCTACCACTCTGGCCATAATGCATGGATCTTTAGCATCTTCGTTGGTATCTCCACGGGGTGGGAGCTAGTACCTGGTACTGGCTAATCCTATTTCAAATAGAAATAGTACCTAACTCAAGCCACATTAGTTTCAATATTAATTTAAAGTATCAAAATACATAAAAATAACTTGAAACGTAAGAATACCTTGAGTAGCCCCATTTAGTGGTAAAGAGATGTCAATTGTGTCATAACAAGGCCAGAAGGGGTGGTACTGGGTATGGAAATGGAGGTATTTATGATATAATATAGGCAAAAACATGGTCAAAACTGGAGACCAACAGTCGCCCAAACATATACCTCCTCAAGATAACAACTGTCCCTAAGGTGTGAAAATCACCCAAGCTACAGAGGTAAGAATCCGAGTGTGTTGGCTAGCATCATCCGCAAATCCAACAAATACCTCTGATTCACTTGACATCTTCCATAGTGAAAAATATAACATAAAAAATGACACGCCCATAAAACCAAAAAACCCAAAAGTAATAGTACAAAGACTATCCATATGTTACAAAAGTTACCCAAGGCAACCCACCTATGAGTAGTACTTTTTGAGGTAGAGCCCATTTCTAGGATCCACCGAAAAATTTCCCTCAAATTCCACCAGACAATAAGCGCCCTTTGTAGTACTTCTTTCACGATGAAAGATCCGAACCACATAGGCTTGAACTTTCCTGCCCCTAGGGGGTCCTTATCTTGGTCATAGACCAAGACAAGGTCTCCTTCAGAGAAAATATGAGGATGAATGGATTGAACATATTGACACTTGAATTTTTGTTTGTGAGATTTTTTAGCTAAGCCTACATCACGATGCTTCTCATTGAGCTGCTCGAGATATAATAAACGCTCTTCAAGCGGTGAAGTGTCTGGCAATAACTGTACTGCCAACTTTAAATATGGGATCTAGAATTCTATGGGCAAGAATGCTTCCAGCCTATAAATGAGTTGAAAAGGTGAGAAACCAGTTGCAGTCTTAATAAACATTCAGTAATCCCATAATTCCGAATATAACATCAAATGTCAATTTGACTTGGCCGAATTGATTGTTCACTATAGAATGGTTTTAAGAGATTTATTTACAAATTCCACCTGACCATTCACTTGGGGGTAGTAGGGTGATGAATGTTCCTGTCACAACCCAAGATTTGACATTAACTCAGTCATCATTTTGTTCTAAAAGTGACTGCCTTGGTCAGTGTCAATCTCTCTCAAGACGTTGAACCTTTCTATTATCTGGTTGAACAAAAAGAGAGTTGTTGTCTCCCCATCTTCTTTGAATGTTGGCATAGCTTCGACCCACTTGGTGAATTAGTCTACTGCTATGATGATATAGCGGTGCCCCGTTAATGAAGGGGCGTTGCATGTAATGTAATCAATCCCCCATTTAGTGAAGGGACCAACGGTAATAACAGGAAACATGGGAGAGGGGTGTGCCCTCATATTCCAAGAGAAGATTTGACATGGGTGGCACTTCTTGATCGATTCAAAACAATCTTTGATTAATGTCGGCTAGAAGTAACCGACTCGTAGAATATTTTGGGCTATTGCCAACCCAGACAAATGACTACCACATGCTCTAGTGTCACAATAATTAAGCACAATTTCCTCTTCTTCATGAGTGAGACATCGACGAAGGATGAAGTCTACACCTCAATGATACAATGTGTCCTTGAGTATGAGATAGTTCTTATCTTGATGGTGTATACAGCGACACCCATAATGAGAAGAAGAGGCGAAACAATTCAAAGTCTAGAGATATATAAGGACATATCCATACCATGGGTTGGAAGATGCAATAAAAAACATGTCTCCTTTGATAGGAGACTCATTGGGTATAACATCACCTGATTCAACCAAAAGTTTTGATATGATTTCTGCGAAGACCATCGACTTTTTGGATTTCTTCGAAATGAACTCCAAGTTGAATTCCTAGAGGATAACTATCCATCTACTAATCTTTCTTTCGATGACTCATCGTGTCAATACATATTAAAATGGGTTCATGATGACAATGATGGTGGTGTTGCAAAACAAAATGTAATGACGAAACCATTGAACAACATGGAATGCTGCCAACACAAGTTTTTCAATATGGGAATAATCAAGTTCTATTCCAACTAGGCCTCGGCTCAGGTAATAAATCACATATTCTGAGAGAAAATCATCCTTCTAAAATAAGACCATATTGATGGTTGACTCTACAACGGCCAAGTACAATAAGAAATCTTTGTTATAATTGGGTGGTCAAAGTAGAGGGGTTGATATGAGGGCGCTTTTCAACACTACGAAAGAACATTGAGCAGCTTCGTCCCAATGAAAAGGAACATCCTTCTTTAATAAATGCATAAAATCCTTTGTGATCTCGGCATAGTTTGCGATGAAACGCCGTAAAAAAATCACGTTTCCCTGCAGACTCTAAAGCTGAGGTATGGTGCATGGGGGAGGCAATTGAACTATTGCCTCAACCTTTAGAGGATCGACCATGATCCCTGTTGTTAAAACGATGAACCCTAACAGACGACTTGATGTGACGCAAAAGCTGCACTTGTTTGGATTTAAGAGGATTTGGTAGTAGCAACACCGTTCAAGGATTATTCTTAGGTGTGCCAGATGATCATCTCTCTTGCAAGATCGTGACACTAAATCATTGAGATAAGCCTCGACTATGTGTTTGAGGTCATGGAAATAAAAATACACACCCCGTTGAAACGTAGCTCCAACATTTTTCAGATCAAAAGGCATCTTATGATAAGAAAAACTACCCCATGGATAGATCAAAGTGGTTTTGTGTTGGTCCTCGGGTTTGATTTGTATCTGATTGTATCCCGAAAAACCATCCATGAATGAAAAGGCTTTGCATCTTGTGCATTCATCGACTATCTAGCCAATAAACTGCGTGGGGAAATTATCTTTGGGGCATGCCTTATTCAGATCATGGAAGTCCATACATACATGAATAGTGTCGTATTTTTTATTGACTAGCACGGGGTTTGACACCCATTGAGTTAATTGGACAGGATAGATGAAACCAACTTTAAGTAGTTTCTCTACTTCAGCCTTAATAGTTGCTTCTTTCCTATGATTGACCGGACGAAGCTTCTACCAGACTAGCTTGGCATCAGGATAATTCATGATTTCATGTTTGACGATTCTTGGATCTATGCCTAGCATTTCCTCGTAAGACCAGGAAAACATGTCGGAGAGTTCTTTAAATAAATATGTGTAGATTTGAATCTCCTCGGGGGAGAAATTCGCTCCGACGAAGATATTTTCCATGATGCCAGGGGTTATGGAGATGTCAATAGGTATTGTTTTAGCTATTGTTTCCATATTTACTTCAGTGTAAACAAAGTGCATTGCCAAAGGATTGATAGAACAATCTTTATCTCCATTCATAGTCAGAGTGAATTCTCTTGCTTCAATTCATCTTAACTCTGGGAGGAAGTAAGATCTATGATGAATATCATCCCAGGGTCTGTCCGGACTAGTCATTTCCTCAATAATCACTTCGTCAGAAGGAAATACTAAGTCTAAAGAATCGGTATAAGCAAGGGAACATTAAGCCCAAATAGGCTCGAGCACCAGATCTAAATCTCATGCTAGAGTCGAATCGGGGTAGACAGAAGTTCGTTGAATGATCGAGTATGCAACGTCTTTCACGTACAAAGGCATGGCCATTCCATGGTTCTTTGTCCATTCCATCGTAGTAGATGGGGAAGGAATATTACATGGATTGTGAAAGTACATCATGTGAAACAATGAGATTTGAAAAACTCCAGCGTGAGGCTGGTCGGGGATAGTCGTCATGTAATGGGCATTGTCAGTCGGAGGCAGGTAATTCAAATTACCCATCAGTGGTGGGCACAAACCAACCCCTATGTTGACAATGTTGGGCTAAGGGTTATCAATCATTGGGATGGTGGAGAGTCCCGATGAAGGGTCAAGATGAGAGAAGGACAACTGATCAATGGTCACACTCCGGCCCTCATTAGGAAACAATAAGACCTGGAAGACTGTCATGACCACTGCTTACATAGCATAGGTCCAACTCATTCCTAAAAAAATATTGTAGTCGAGAGACGCATTGACCACTTTAACTTCAACACACACAGTTTTTCCCCCTAACTGCACGGGGAAAGAGGGAATGATCCCATGTGGTCAGAAAGAATGACTGTCAAAAGATGTAAGTAGAGTAGGTGAAGGAGATAAAACGGGTTCGTCGATGGCCTTACAACACACCAAATAAATCACACATGTTGAGGCGCCCTCATCCACCACTGTACAGAAAATATTCTGGGTAAACGTTTTCATGGTGTAAGCCACTACTATCTGAAAAGCTACGTGGTAAGGAAGACAAGGTTTTAATTTGATGGTATCAAGCATTATCGTTCCCAGATTACAAGTCTTAGCAGAGTCTAAGGAAGCTAACAGGGCCTTTCTCTAGGAAGGGTAACTCTGGAGGACTTCCAAAGTAGATATTGCACAAGGGGTTTGTGATAAATCCTCCACCACAGAGTAGTTCTGGGTGACCCTTGCATTGGGGTTGTAAGAAGCCTTTTTGAACACACATTTTGGGATGTGGATCATTGTTTCTCCCAATGTCTTCTCAATTTGAAGAGGAAGAGGTGAGTTTTTTACTTCTTTACCCTTCTCAGAGGTTCCTGTTTTTTCGTAATCATGTGCTCTAGTCGATATATAAACATCACCTTTCTTCATATACATGTTTGCGGACTAAGGATTACTCAAAGATAGAGGGGGTCCTTGACTGCCCTCTTCCACGCTTGAGGAGTCTTGAGTTAGATTTTGCCTGTGTGGGAACGTGTTCTTTAACATGACAGGTTGTTGTTGTGCCAATAACTTTTAGGCCTCTGCAAGTCGAGGGAACTGATGGGTCAGGTGGTATTCCTTGCAAAGATTACAAGGATATTTTGACTTCTTCTTTTCAGTGTTTCCCCTGCCAACATTATCGATTGGTTTCTTATCCCCCTTACCCTTTTTCCATTGTTTCTTCTTTCTGTCAGGCTGTTGGGTGGCCTTCGGGTTTGTCATTTGCACACTGTGTACATCCGACTTTTGGGTAGGGGGAGAAGCTGAACCATTGGTCTGGCTAGCCGTTGTATATTGTATTGACAATTGTTGCAATTGATTTGAAAATGGATCAGTGGTCTTAGTTTGTGTTGAACCAATAATGCCATTAACATGTGGTCTAGACCTTTGCCTGTATTTGTCAAGGATTGACCTCAGTGCATCTAGCAAAATCTCATAGAGTAAACCATACTGAGAGTAAATTAGCTCTAGATGTTGCGCTCTCATTATCGCATCTTCCTCGGAAAACACTCCAGATGTTGCATCATATTTATATAACTAGGGTACCAAAGACTTAAGGAACCACTCTAGCAGGAATGTCGGTGGGACTGACACTTTTATTAAACTCTTTCGGCATCCCCATTCTTGGATATGATTGGAGATATGGTCCACTTTTTTCTACTCGAAATTGGCTAGCAATTCAGTGACAACGTCGTATCTCACAGGTAATTGGAAATGGTTCAAGAAATCCATTTCCAATTCACCAAAGGAAGAGTATCGTGAGAAGTCGAGCTCGATGTACCATTTTGCAGTGCACCCTATGAGAGTGCATTGAAACAATCACAACTGAATGGATTCATCTCTTAATGAGTTGGATGAGCACCATAAGTGGAAGGTGGTCACATGATCAACAAGATCTTCATTAGGCTTGGCCTCGAACTTTGGAATGTCTAAAGGAAACTTGGTCGGCATAGGAGGCCAAATCGGATTGTGACAGAGGGGGTCATTTAAGAGCCTTGTCAAATCTAGCAAGTGTAGGGTTCCCAAAAATGGTAGTTTGGGTTGTGGATTGTAGCTGGGGAAAAAGGAGCTTGGGGTTTGACAGGCATGATGTTTCTAGGAAAATTTAGGTTGTTGGCCAGGGCTTTGGTAATAACCATGACCATGACCAACATATGGATTGGGCATTTGTTGAGACATCATCGGTTGGTTCCTGTAATAATATGTAAAGGGATGAGAGTGCATCGCATTCCAAGAATTTTAGGAGGGGTTACCCCCTGTCGATCTAACAGGCATAGGCATTGGGCCTTGCCCAGGATTCAACTGGGTATGGAAGGGGTTGCCCCCTATCGACATCCCTGGCAAGGGGACTAGTCCCTGCCATGGATTCCAAGGTCCTTGTGAGGAAGGAATTCCTAAGTGTGCCCCCTGTGTAGGAATAGTACCCTATACAGGATGTGGTTTTCCATAAATGGGGTTGCCCCCAGCCAAAATGACAAGTGACGAGAAAGCGTTGTTACCAAACACATTGAACAAAGAGAAAGGTCAAACCAACCAACATATTATAAGGAGGGAGTGATTGTCTACCTGCTCTAAACAAGTTTATGTTTGGCTTGACGGAGTGTTGAGGAACACCGTCGAGCGAGGGAAACGAAGGGGGTATATGACCCCCGCCGTAAGGGAAAGTGATAAAGGGATCTGAAGTGCCACCCGTAGATCCTTGTAGAGGAGTGTTGGAATTCCCTGCCCCTAGACCTAAAGTGTGTAGAGTGGAGGAGGAAAGTACAATACTTGTACCGAAGCCAGACATCTCATATGAGAAAGGAGAGCCTATCGTGTTCTAAGTAAATGAAGCAATGATCACCACCATAGATGGAATCAGACCATTGCCTAAGGTGGAAACAGTCAAGACCATGGTGGCCCAGACCGACGATGGTTGGTTAGGAGGTGGAACACCCCCAATAGTGACAGTCATGAAAGAAATATCAATATTCCCTAAAGACGTGGCAGCTTTTTCTTACATTGTTGCTGGTGACACTACCTGACACTTGTAATGTAGAACCTGTACGATGATGGGCACCAATAGTTCAGTGATGGGAGGGTTATATGAACCAAGAGCCTCTTCTCTGAGATCAGAAATGATTTGTTCCTCCAGAATCAAAATTTCTCCTCTCGAATATGGGTTGGGCACAGTTTCCTGTAACCCGGTTGTCTCAAAAGACCCTTGTTGTTCTAATTTTATCCTTAGCGGTGGCGGGGGGGTTCAAGGTCAACTAGCGACAGGCCCAGAATCCATCGCGACCAGTGGAACTCCTGATCCTCCACTTTGTGAGAAGATCAAAGACACACTAGGGAAATCTATAATCATTTGAAAACCATCATGCACTAGAAAAAGTACCTATGAGATAAAACAAGAAGTCACTAACTAGTTGGAAGAATAGTTACAACAACTAACACTAGAGAAAATTACTGGTGAAAGTGCAACTCGAATACGGAAGCACCCTCTGGGTATAATCTGCAAAGTGTGGCCTGATGTATGTCCTAGGTACCGCAGAATACTCCCACAATCACCTGTGTAAGTCACTAGAAAGATAGGCAAATAGGTTTCCAGCGCCCAAACAGTCACCAAGTAGGTACACCCGACAATCAGGTGGACCGTAATGAGCAAGGTATCAAGCCTGAATCCTATCAATGGTATCGAAATAAATTGTTCTGGAAGATGAATGAGGACCTCAAACAGATTCGAGACCCATAAAGCTTCGTGTAAAATGAAATCAACGAAATCGCAAGACAAGCCCTCTATATGTGTTCCCCACTATGCTTGGTTTGTCTTTGGAGGGGTTATCTCTGCTAAGTGTCCTTACGCGACCTCATGTTTAGCCCCTGTGTTAGAGGGGGGTTCCGAATAACTTTTGCGATACTGGACTTTTAACACTCCCTAGCACAGACTCTTATGTTTGTTTTTCTGCCTTGAAGAGTTTCCTCTCCAATCCTAAATCAAGGCTCTATCCTAGACTAGTTGATGGACCCTACAAAACATAAAGTCTAGTTGATTTAATTAATCGTTAATTTTTTGGCTTGTATTAAGTCAAAGGTTATGAAAGTGAAACTAGTGATGTTTTGAGAGACAAAAGAGAAGATAAATAGAAAACTGGAAACAAAATAACTTCTTCTTGACAAATTTAGATTTGCTCTTTTAAATTCTTTAACTAACTTTTCAAACTTTTTTTTTCTAAGATCATTTAACTGAAAAAATCAAAACAAGCTTTCACTCGACTACGAGCTACTTATTGTCCTAAGTCAATCAGCCAAGAACTTATGAAAACAATCTTTTTCCTATTGATTAATGCAAACAACCAACTATTTAACCAAACCAAGAAGTAAAAAAAGATTTCGTGTTTTTTTTTATTATGCTTCAAAAACAAGAAAATTTAAAACTGTATGTCTTCTTCTTTTTTGAAGAAAAAAGGTGAAAAAATAAAAACAAGACAAGGCCAAAAAGGACTTATGGCCAACCACAAACCGTGGGGAGTTACTGACAACCAAAAAGGAAGATCAGACTAACTCACTATCTCATCAAAAAACCTAGCAAAGGAAGAAATATTTTAAATGAAAAAGCAAGCTACGTTGGCACACAACCGATACTGAAACTTCTATGACAGAGACCAAAAAGACATAAGAAAAACCTGGGAAGTAAAAACTTGATAGGGAAGAGGATGATTGCCTCCTCAAAATTTTCTAGACAGACACGCGACTATCACTTCAATAGCCAGTGTATTGATCCAGGTGGATATCGGTGGCCACCCACCTTTTCCAAATGGCTCAAAATGGCTTTCTGGCAATTTTGGCAATTTACTATTTTTAGCAGGTTTTAACTTCCGGGCCCATTTTGAGGGCCCAAATGAAGGTTTTTTGAGATATAGGTTCTAATGATAGCCAAAGGCATGATTTAGCCCCCAAAATGAATCTCCTCTATGATATCTTTCCAACGAGCTATCACATGCCTAAAACGAAGATCGTATGCAAAAGTTACGACCCCGGGAAGTTGATGTACTCACTTACCCAAATGGGGCCCACATGACTTTTGGCGCTTCATCTCCCAGGGTTAGGTTTCTAGATGTCTAGGGTTTTTGGCATTCCTGATTATTGTAAAAAGGCCTTCAGAGACTCATTGTAATCATCTTCTTATGAATGCAAGTAGCCATCACATCTCTTCTCAGAGATAAGTTGCCACCATTCTAGCAAGTCTTTCACTCTGTATTTTTATAGTCTCTGTACATTTCTTTCATTAATAGAAATCGTGTATTACTGTATATCTGTTTTTATGGTTGCATCTCTGATACATTTTTGTTATATTCTTGAATATCTGCGATATCTCTGTGCATTTATTTATTATATCTTCGATCTCATTTCGTGCCGAAAATAATCCAGATCAATGGTATCAGAACGGGCTGCTCTTGATCATTTTTTTCAGTGCATGTCCCTGACGAGGTCTGAGTATAGCAATTTGGGTATCGATCTTGTCTCTCTTGAAGACAATCTCTCTCGCAAACGATCCTATCAATATGTTGCTTGAGCAAGCTCTCACGCGACAGAGGGACGAAATGATGGAGAATTTTTCCCACATCCTTCAACGTCTGCCGATAGCATCAGGCGCATCTTCATCAAGCGGCCACTTTGGAGGCACCTCACCTTTCAAGGTACAAGTTAATTTTGATATTCCTATATTTGAAGGATAGATAGATGCAGAAGCCTTAGAAAAATGGTTAACTCTACTGGAAGTTTATTTCTCTGTTCACAATTTTTCTGACAAAGAAAAGATCACCTTTGCACTCCTTAAAGCTCTCCCTCATGTCAAACATTGGTGGGAAACTTACTGGGAGCAAAGTTCCACAGAGGAGTCTGGAATATATGGGGTCAATCCCACTTGGGATTTTTTTGTGGATGCGGTAAAAGAATAGTATTACCCTGTTGGCAACTATGAGGACTAGTACATGAGATGGACCACACTACAGCAAGAGAGGGGCCAAGCAGTTCCAGAGTTCACCAATACCTTCCATACCTTGTGCACCAAGCTTGGTATCAAAGACTCCGAGCGACATTTGGTTCTGAAATACCGTGGGGCTCTACACAGATACATCCAAACTGAAATGGATTTTCTGGACATCTCATCACTCAGTGCTGCTTATCGAT
>JZKD02S1324878.1:124526-143654 GCA_000966675.3 Picea glauca
GAAATACCGTGGGGCTCTACACAGATACATCCAAACTGAAATGGATTTTCTGGACATCTCATCACTCAGTGCTGCTTATCGATATGCTGTTAAAATTGAGAAGAAATTTAAGCACTAGAACAAACGGGAAATCAGGTCTGCAAATCTGCAACAACCAAAGTATGACAAAGACGGCCCTAATAAGCAGTCTCCTGAAAACCAGTCCAAGACACAAGAAAAGAAGGGTCACGGGAAGACAAAGAAGGACACCGGAAAATGGTGTGAGTTCTACAAAATCTCCTGGCACAACATCGATGAATGTCACTCAAAATAGTCATTGGTGACCGAGATCAAAGACAAAGAGTCGAACCCTGATTTAGAATCTAATTCTAAAAATAATGGTAAAGGACAGATCATTGATGCAAACCCCATTGCTATCGTCATGACCGCAACAATTCAACCAGAAGAACTAACAGATCCTAAAGAGGGGGAGAACCTTTTTCATTCACAGATGTGGGTGAAGGGGACCCCACTGCATTTTATTGTTAATAGTAGAAGCCAGAAGAACCTCATCTCAGTAGAGGTCGTCAAACATTTGGGATTGTCAACAACACCACACCCGCAGCCATACAACATCGGGTGGCTTCGGCAAGGATGAGATTGTTATGTCAACCAACAGTTTTGATTGTCATATGGCATCCAACCCTTCAAGGATGAGGTATTATGTGATGTTGCCCCACTGGATGTCTGTGATGTTCTCTTGGACCAACCATATATGTGGAGACACCATGTTGTTTATGAGTCTCAACCCCGTAGTGTCAATGTTACTTTGGGGGGTCATCTATACAGAATACCAGAGGTAGTTTTGACTACTGTTCCACCTAAAAAGTGTCCCAAGGTAGTATCTCATATTGCGAAATTCAGCTTCTTCACAATCTGTTCAAAAGGAGAACAAAAGGACACTGCAACCACTACAGCCTTGCCCCAAGCACCTTCTATCCAATAGAAGCAGGTCGACAAGGCTGCAACAAAGTGAAAATATTCCTTCTACACATCGTGCTCTCATGTATCTTGACTTGTTGAGCAGCCTCAACTACAACAGGTTCATGACATATTTCCACAAACTGAGCAACACGACGTCTCTAGCAAGACAAGAAGCTCACCAAGATGCAGATTCAACAAATGTTTTTCCCTCTCCCCGGGGAACTCAACACAATGGAGACCATTGCTTCCTAAGGAGGGAGGATTGATCCAGGTGGATATCAGTGGCCACCCACCTTTTCTAAATGGCTCAAAACGACTTTCTGGCAATTTTGGCAATTTACTATTTTTAGCAGGTTTTAACTTTCGAGGCCATTTTGAGGGCCCAAATGAAGGTTTTTCAAGATTGAGGTTCTCAATGATAGCTGAAGGCATGATTGAGCCCCCAAAATAAATCTCCTCGATGATACCTTTCCAACGAGCTATCACACGCATAAAACGGAGATCGTATGCAAAAGTTTCGACCCCGGGAAGTTGATGTACTCACTTACCCAAACGGGGCCCACATGACTTTTAGCACTTCATCTCCTAGGGTTTTTGGAATTCCTTATTATTGTAAAAATTCCTTCATAGCCTCATTGTAATCATCTTCTTGCGAATGCGGGTGGCCGTCACATCTCTTCTCAGAGATAAGCTGCCACCATTCTAGCGAGTCTTTCACTCTGTATTTTTACAGTCTCTGTACATTTCTTTCATTAATAGAAATCATGTATTACTGCATATCTTTGTTTATGTTTGCATCTCCGATACATTTCTGTTATATTATTGAATATCTGCGATATCTCTGTGCATTTCTTTATTATATCTCCGATCTCATTTCGTGCCGAAAATAATCCAGATCATGTATGCATGTGGGTTTCCCAAAGACAAAACGTGTATGCACAGATGCAGGCCCACTACAGGCCGTGTGTGCCTCTATTTCTCCTCAAAAGAAGTGAGACAAGAAACTAAGCTCAGGCAGGGAGTACTGGCATTGAATACCAAAACCCCTTAAAGGTACAAAAATTTACTCTAATAGAAAAAGATGCAAGGAAACTTGAGAAAACAAAGCTCAACTGATGTTATACCTAGGATACAGACTGCAACAAAAAAAACCAAAACTAGATCTAGAAAATCCCTGAGAAGGATCACTTCTGAGAGGAAAGAGGATGATTGCCTCTCTTAAAAAGAAAAAAATTGGACTCAGACATGTGATTGATCTTTCAGTAGCTAGCATATGTATGCAGGATGTATGAATTCAGGGCATGTGTATACGTGGCCATACCTTCTGTAGGTTGCGTATGCCTCTGTGGATTCCCGGAAAAGGAAAAAAAATAGTCAAGCGAAGGAAGCAGAGAGTACTGGTATGGAAGACCAGAATCCCTACTAGCTCAGACTTTTGTAGAAACTAAAAAAAAAAGGTAGTAAAACCAATTAAAAATACCCAACAAGTACCCCCGAAAACCCTAGAGATCCCCAGTACGATCGCCAATTCTGTTGTGGGTGGGAAATCCTTTCTACATACTAGCATTAAGGGTTTTATCATGCATGCATAAATGACCTAAAGTCTCCTACTTCTTATCAATATCCCAATCATAAACCCCATTATTCATATGCAAATACAAGGTTAAAGAGATCAAGTTACTATACCTTAGTTTCTTTGTTTGATGTCGATCCCTTTAACATTTGGTCATTCGTTGACTGCAACTCTCCTCCCAACCCTGACCTAGATTCATAAAATACAAACAAAGAACTCCACATGCATATGATATATAAACTAATGGGTTAGAGATTCTATCAAAATATAATCAAATTTAAATATTGACAATCTCATACGGTGGGATGAGAAAAGTACTTCTTTTATTAATCTCACAAGAGTAACCTTACAATAGTGAGATCATCCACTGCTCCTTGAATTTGATCTTGTGCTCCTCTTCAACTATTCTCCGACTACTTCTGTATATGCTTCTCTTCACACAATAGTTGCAAAAGGTTGGGGCAAGGGGAATACTAAATAAAGTATAGTTTCATTTCTATGATTTTCCTCCCTCCAAATAGGACCCCTATGCCTTCTTTTATAGGCTAAAAAGGGATAGGTATTTGGTCAAGTGACCAGCTATGGGCGGTCAAAGGGTTTAGTTAACTTACCCAAAATTGTGGGTTTTGTCTGCAACTTTCCATTTTTCATGCTTTTTAGGTATACACGGGTTGTAGTGGGTCAACCAGTGTACACATGCGTGCAATAGTGGGGCAAGGCACGTATGCCCTCAAAAAGGGTGTTTTTTAAGAATTTTTTCAATAGTGGCTTGGCAAAGAAGGAAAATGAGATAGCATGATGCCAGGTAAGCATGTCTTGGGCAATTTAGGGTTATAACACTTTGTATCTTGTTGGAGAGGCTATGGACTATGCACAAGTCTTGGAGGAAATGAAGAAATACAAAAAGGTGGCCAATATACATGCTTGAATGGATAAGGGATGAAATTTGAAATGGAAAGCACTTATCCAAGGTGACAAGACGCTTCAAGAAAAGTTAAGGAATTTGTGTAGAGAACTTACATAGTGGTTACACTTTTGAAACTTGCAATGATACAAATGACATGGAGTGTCATGATTGTCCCTTCTCTAACCTCATGAAAGGTGATGATGAACCATAATACCTTTTGACAAGACAATACACCCTTTAACCCAACTTATGACTTAACTCTCTATTAACATGCATATTACCTTTATTTGATCAATGAATTTATGAAAAACACACTTTCTTTGACTCATTTAGGAATGCCTTGGTCTTCCCAAGAGCAGGGAATGACTCTAAAAACTTTGGACAAACTCTAAGCTCACCCTAAAAGGATTGATGCTAACATTTGGCTCCAACTGGGGATGGCATCCTCCCTGCGAGGAGACAAAGATCCCGTAAACCAAGTGCCTATCCATTGGGATACTCCCAAACCATGTGTGTACCCTGCTATGGCCTATCACCTATAAAATGTGACTTTATTTGCAACCAACCAACTCTGCAAATAAAACTAAAAACCAAACTGAAATTGTAACTGTACATGATGCTCAATTATGAGATTATTCACACTCCTACCTACCCTAAGATGAATGGACTGACAAATCAAGTGAATTCAAAGATCCAGTGTAGCCAAGAAAGCGCTTTGTCCACAAATTCAGTTCCTTTAATGTTCTTATTCAAAGACAAAATGAAGGATCTACTTGATGGAAACTCAAATAAAAACTTGAAATCAAATTCAATGTTGATAAAATCTGAAAATTTAGGCCCACTTAAAAACTTGAAATCAAATTCAATGTTGATAAAATCTGAAAATTTAGGCCCACTTGATGACCACAAATATGCTACAAACGGATCCTCAAATGAGTCAAAACTGACCCTGATACATTTCACAAGACTTTCATTCTGATATGAGATCCCTCCTATTGCATTTTCTATTTCCTGCATTTCCATCTGATGAATGTCATAAAGAGGCTGGAAATTTTCATAGGAATGTTGCAATGAAACACCTACTGGACAAGAGAACAGTGTCGGTTGTAATACTAACTCTTCATCATTCATGTCAAAAATAAAAATCATTTATTCGAGACCTTCATTAATTAGAACCTCTTGTACTTTTACTCTTACCTGAAAATCAACTGAGAACTGCTCTTGACTGTCTGAGAATATCATATTTCTATTTTAAGAAAACATTGCATTCAGGCTGTTAACTTCATGTTCACAAGTGTCTAACACATTGTACCCCTCTTCATCATTTTCTGACTCTAAGATATATTCATCATAAATTGGTTCATGGTCAAAGGAACTCGAGGATACAACTTCAGAATTCTGATTATTACCCTCTTCACCAAAGGTTTCAATAAATGCAAAATCCAAAGGAAATTTTAACTGAACGTCCATACCTTTCCATTTATCATGCAAAGGAGAAACTACTTGATTTCCAACATTAGGATCCTGGAAACACTATTGAAACCATATGTCATCATAATTCAGCTCCAAAAATCCTATATGATTTTCCATAGAATAAGATTTATTTTCTTGATTGGTGACCTTTAAACTATTTCTCAGTAACTCATATGAACAAAATCATAAGGGAAAAGAATCACCTCCAGTAGGCTCATGAATTTCTCCATTTGCAACTGTGAAATTATGATTTGAGAGCTATGAGCTTCCATTAATTTTATGAAAATAATCATTTTATGATCTAAGACTTACAACTGGTTGCTCAGGGAAAACATCCTTATTATCAACATAGATTGGTGAATCATAGACCATTTGGATGTCAACAACAGGGGGGATTGGCACAACAACTGATAAATCAACAGTTTGATCATAATATGATGTGAGACTACCTAGTTTCAAATCAGACTCTTGTTGTTCATGCTGATTTTCACACTCTTTATGATTCAATTCTTGATCCTCCATATCATCTAAAAACATACCAGAAGCTATGATATTGTCTTCCACCTCTTGGGTATATGAAAAAATTTGTTGTAAAGTGACATATTTTCTTTCCAAAAGAAGTAGGGACATATTTGGAGAGAGAATTGTTTCATAGTGTATCTTGGCAACATATTCAGGTGGTTGGATTGCTTTAGGAAATTCATAGTAAAGACTAGCAAACCTCCTACTAAAACTTGAGATAGTTTCTTCCTTTATTTTTCTCATGGAATAAAATTCTGAAAGAAGCAACTTCCATGATTTCCTTTTACCCCAAAAACTAAGAAATATTTCCCTCAGTTGATCCCAAGAGCTTATGACTCGGGGTGCAAATATCTAAACCATATTTTGGCATCCCCTTGTAAATAATGAGAAAAGGAACTTATAGATACATCGTCATAATCCATCTCAAACAAATCTATAAAATTCTAAAAGTATTGGATGTACTTTTCAACTGAAAAGTTATTAGGTTCTCCTCCAAATTTAGGCAGGTATTTGTAATGTTCTGGAGGAAAATCATGAAGAATGGAAGGAAATTTATGAGGCTTGTACCTTTCTTAGATCTTGGAGGATTTAGTGTTAAAGACAAAAGGTATAATATCAACTTTGGTTTCATTATGTTCACAAGAATGATTATGCACGTCATATGGCTCCGAGGTAAGAACTTGTTGAAAATCAGTTATACAAAAATGAGGTATATCTATAGTTTGCAGAGAAGGATATACAAAGGTAGATCCATGAGCTTCATTTGAATGGAGTAATTAAAGTAATATTCTTCTAAAATACTCACCAAAGGACAAAAATCTATTGATCAAAATGAACATTACATTCTAGAAAAAACACAAGCTTGAGTACCTAGTCTTCCCACTATGGCCTTCCATGTCTTTGTCAACTGGTCTGGTTATCTAGTGGAGTCCTTGAATTTCATTGAATCTTGATTGGAGTCACCAAGTTAATGGTACAACCACCTTGTGTTTGACCTCTATCCACCATCGTAAGTCAAATCCAATATTTGTTGTTTTATCCCAGGGAAGATTTCACCTTCATTCCCAAACAACGGTGCCAAAATGTTATCACTGAGTAAATTGTTGGGTTGAAGAAAAAATCTACAAAGGTAACCTACAAACCAACTTTAATATTGGAAACTATCCTTTCCAATCTAGAGAGCTCTCTCTCTGAGACTTGATCTCTAATAAATAGATTGTTTTTTAACTGATGTCTAGATTTAGATGTTTGAGATAGTTTTTTCAAGGTTTGTTGGGAAGGGGGCATATAATATTTAGGGCTATGGATTCAACCCATGAAAACAAAAGAAAACAATGACTGATAGGTAGAAATCCTCAGAGGAAAAAAGGATAAATAAAATGATGAACTTTAGTTTTGAGTTTGCTTATGTAGAGTGAAAGAAGAATAGAAATGCATAACAGAATCAGAGTATCATAAAGGATGAATTGTGACCTTAGTTAAGAATATAAATAGAGTTTAAATTATTTAAGTCTGGAGCACCATTCGATGAATTCTAGACCCTTAATTATCCAATTCAAAAAGAAGAAAAGTGAATATGAAATTAAGTACACAAGGAATACATACAAAGATGAGAGAACAATACTTAGATCACCACCATTAGAATTTTTTTCATAAGGAATTCAGGACTTCTGCATTTGTATTTCTATTAGATTCAAAAAATTACATTGAAGATAAAAATGTAAATGTTTTGAACTTGCACAGAATAGATCTAGCTAAACAATGATACACACATTTGCAGAGAGAATTGGAAAAAGAAGAAGAAGGAGAGAAAGAATGGAAATAATTCTCATTAACCGTTGTGAATAATGAATAATTTAGACATGATATACTCTATATAACTCAATGAGTTCGACTTGAGGTGAACCAAGTCACCATAGTGGTGGTCTAGAGTGATCTGGACACACACCAGTAGTTATGGGAATGAACTGCCACCTAGTTGAGTTAACTAGTCAACTAGTCTTTAGTTAACTGACTGAACAAAAAGTAATGAGGCGTTAACTCAAGGAATCAAGGCTAATGAACCAATTTGGTGATGATACCAAGGCAAGGTATAATTTGCATGGTGATGATCCCAATGCAACATCTAAACTCAAATCAACTAGTCAAACTGAAGTGTGAACTGAAAGATAATATTCTGCAGGTGGAATATTCTCTCCTAAAATATAGGAGATTGGATAATGACTAATTATGACTAATAAACAAATAAAAATCCTTAGGAAAAATTAATCCTAGGTGTGTGTGAAGTAACTCCAACACCCCCCATGAACATCACTATGGTGAAAATAAAGATTGGGTCCCGACAACGAGGCCATGTTAGGTACCAAAGTACAAAAGATACATTGAAAATAAAGTGAGGAAAGAGGGAAAACCTCATGGGAAACCCCCCCCCTCAAGGTACAATGTATGTAAAAAAGAAGAACTATAGTTGCTAGGCAACTGTGTCCTTCACTCCAAGACGACCTCGCAGAGAATGGAATTTCTACTCAGTGAAGGTCTTGGTGAAAATGTATGTCATCTATTCTGCTGAAGGATAGAACTGTAAGTCGATGATCCCCTCATGTACCAAGTCCAGGATGTAGTGCATGTGGATCTTGATGTGCTTCATCCGCTGCCTCTAAAATATATCTCTACAGAACTTTAGAATGCTCTGGTTGTCACACTAGATGACGATCATCCGATGAAACTGAATGCCCAACTCAGTGAGAAAATGTTGTAGCCACATAGCCTGAATGTTTATGTTAACTACCCCTCTGTACTCTACCTCAGTTGAAGATAGAACAATGGAAACTTGATTCTTGCTCGACCAACAGATAGGATTGGAACCAAGACTGAGAGAGTAACCAGATGTGGACTTGCAATCAATGCTATCACCAATACATTCGAAATTAGTAAAACCAATGAGATCTAATGTAGAGTCTGATGCATAATGAATCCCAAAGGTGATGGTGCCCTGTACGTATCAAAGGATACGCTTTGCAGCTTTCCAATGTATCTCATGCGGCTCCTGCATGAACCTGGAAACTATGCCAAATACATATTAGAGGTCTGTTCTAGAGTGTGTAAGATACAACAAGCTCCCCACTACTTGTTTGTACAGTGTGTTGTCAACCAATGGAGTCTCCTTGCCATCCTCAAGTTTGACTCCTGATAGGAAAGGAGTCAGAGAAGACTTGCAGTCTGTCATGTGAAATCTCTCAAGGAGATCTCATGCATACTTGGCTTGAGACAGTTTGATTCCTCATGCATCCTAACTGATCTCAAGTCCAAGGAAGAAGTGTAATGGACCCATGTCCATCATCAAAAACCTGTCATCAAGAATCCTCTTGACTGCAACAATCCTCTTGACTGCAGCAACCGGTGATCAACAAATCATTGACATACAGAACTAAAAGTAGAAGTGAATCAGTCGTCCTGAGCATGTATACATTCGGGTCTGATTTACAATGTACAAAGTTATGTGACAGCAAGTAGGAGTCCATCTTGGCATACCAAGCCCTCAGAGCCTACTTAAGGCCATAAAGTGACTTCTTCAGTCGACACACCAAAGATGAGTCCTGCATAAATCTTTGGGGTTGCTCCATGTAGATATCCTCAAAGAGATCACCGTGAAGAAATGCATTCTTCACCTCCATCTGATGGACTTCCCATCCCTTGATTGCCGCAATGGAAAGTGCCAATTGTATGAAATCCATATTCTCTACTGGAGTGAAGGTCTCATCATAGTTAATACCATGAACTTGTTGAAAGCCTTTAGTGACAATCATGGCTTTGTATCTATTGATATGTCCATCCACTGCACTCTTGGTCCTGTAGACCCATCTGAATCTGAAAAGTTTCCTCCCAAAAGGAAGGGGAACCAGATCCCACGTATGGTTCTCGAGGAGGGAGTTGTACTCCTCCTGCATGGAAGATTCCCAAAAGGGATTTCCAACAGCCTCGCCATAAGACTGTGAATCTAAAGAATGAACCAAGAAAATATGGCTAGAAGGCAATGGTTCAGTGGCAATGGGTGTAATAGGAGGATCCTCAAAATCAGATTGAGTCCTCCTAGTATCGGCTGGATCACCTACGAGATCCCCTGCATCCTGAAGAATAGTCTATGCCCACTTGGGCCTATTCTCTGGCTCTGCAACTGCATATGGATTCTTTGGATCTTCATATGACTATACTGACTCTGAATCTGAATCTGAATCCTCTGAGTCCTCTAAATCAGAACTCCCATCTGAAGAAGAGTTGGCATGTGCATGCTCATCATCTCGGACAGGTGCAAGAGTAAAGGTTTCTGCATGCGATTGCTGAGGTACATGTGAGACACTTTCCTCGAATTGGACACTACGCTCAATGATGAGTAGGTTTGAGGAAAGATCAATAAGATGATATTCCTTCACATCATCATAGAATCCAACAAAAATGAACTCAGTGCTTTGTCGATCAAGTGCCTTCCTCTTTTCAGAGGGAATGCGGGCCCATGCATGAGAACCAAAAATGCGAAAGTGGGTCACTTCCAGTTTGAGGCCGCTCCAAGCCTCGTAGGGGGTCTTATCCTTGACAAATCTATGGGTAGATCTGTTTTGAATGTATTTTTCATAGTTAAGTGCTTCGGCCCATAGTCTCTGTGGTAGTGACTTTTCATGCAACATGCAAGATGCCATCTCCTTTAGAGATCGGTTTTTCTGCTCAACAACTCTGTTTTGCTGCAGAGTGTAGGGAACTGTATGCTGCAAATGAATCCCTACCTCATGGAAAATATTGTGGATCTCATGATTCACATAATCTCCCCTGTTATTAGTTCAGAGGACTTTGATCTTCTTTCCAGACTGTGTCTCAACCAAATCTTTGAAATCTTTGAGGTGTTGAAAGACCTTGGATTTTTTCCTGATAAAGTAGATCCAAGTAAAACATGAGAAATCATCATAAAAAATGAGAACAAACCTCACTTTGTTGATGGATTTATGTGGAAAAGGACCCATAAGGTCATTGTGGATCAGATCTAAAGGTGTGGATGCTCGCTGAGACTTTCCCTTGTCGAATTTCTCTTGAGGGTGTTTTCCGAGAACACATCCCTCACATACTCCCTTGGAGAAATGGATGTATGGTAGACCATCAACTAATATATTATTGCTAAGTTTTTGCATGTATCTGAAATTCAAATGTCCAAACCTTTTGTTCCATATCCTACTACTTTCATTAGTATGAGTAAGCAATAAAGCAGAATCAGGTTCAATGAATTTAGAAAATGTATACAATCTAGACTGATGATTTACCTCACCGGTAGCAACCTTGGAGTTGGTTTGCATGTCGTATATTTCCATGGCATTTGGTGTGAATACGAATTTATTTCCAGTGATAGAATTCATCATTTGATACACAGAGACAAGGTTGACAAAAACTTGGGAACATGCAACACATTCTCAAAGCTTCCATTGGTGAGTTCAATCCTTCCTTTGTTGGTGACTTCGATAGAAGAGTTGTCCCCCACCATAATAGGAGGACCTTTGCATGCATCCAAATAAGAATAGACTTCTTTTTAGGTAGCCATGTGATGTGATGGTCCTGAATCTACGATCCAAGCATCGAGAGAGGAGTTGATGGCAATCAACGCATGTCTAGAATTGCCTTTCTTAGAATTTGGATCTTCTAGGTTTTTCTTCTTCTTTGCACCCTTGGGGATGCAATCTCCAAGGTTATTTTTCTGAAGTATCTGAGACATTAGATCTATTTGTTTTTGCATGCATGCATATTCCGAATGGAATCCGTTGTGACAGTATGTGCATTTCTCTCCTTTTATTCCCTTTTCTCCTTTGGATCTGGAGGCATCGGTGAAGAGTTTTGTGTAGCCTTCCTTCTTCGTATGTGCATGCGATTTCCACTTATATTTGTATTTAGATTTCTGATATTTGTGGATGCCATCATGCACAATGAGTGCATGTGCCCTTGGCCCTTTGATTGCACCCATGTTGATGAGCTTGGTTTGCTCTTGTGTCAAGGATTCGATAAAGTCCTCAAGAGAAGGCATTTTCCAGGTCACTCCAGAGGAGAATCTGACAGTATGGAATGTGGATATGACTATAGATAATTCAGGTCCAAGATTGGAGAGAATGGTGAGAACCATTTGTTTCTCCTCCTTCGATTTATCAACCCCACAAGCTTTGAGTTGAGACAGTAAATCCTTGAATTTTGTATAGAAATATTGGATATTCTCGAAGATTTTTGGATCCAATGTGAGCAGCTCCACCTCTAGCATGTGTCCCCTCATCTCATTCTATTTTCCAAAGAGCCCTTCCAAGATGGTCCAGGATTCATTAGGAGTCTTACAGGAAGATATATGAAAAAGGAAATCAGGAGAAATAAGACTGCAAATTGTTCTGAGTGCCTCATCCATGCGATTTAAGTACTTGGATTTTTCTATGGTTGATGTTGGTTCTGTATATGTATTCATGGTTAACCTATACAACCCTATGGATCAGAGTGTATGGATATTTTCTTCTTCCATGAAAAATAGTTGTAAGGTGTAAGAATGAATTCTTTTTGGAATTCCATCTTTTCGTTGTTTTCGATCTTTTGTACCTACAAAAAATTTTGGTGTAGCTTCTGCTTAGCAGTCTTTCAGCTCTGATGCCATGTAAATGTGTTGAACCTGCATAGAATATATATAGCTAAACAATGATACACATATTTGCAGAGAGTTTTGGAAAAAGAAGAAGAAGGAGAGAATGAATGGAAATAATTCTCATTAACCGTTGTGAATAATGAATAATTTACACATGATATACTCTATATAACTCAATCAGTTCGAATTGAGGTGAACCAAGTCACCATAGTGGTGGTCTGGAGTGATCTCGACACACACCAGCAGTTACGGGAGTGAACTGCCACCTAGTTGAGTTAACTAGTCAACTAGTCTTCAGTTAACTAACTGAACAGAAAGTAGTGAGGAGTTAATTCAAGGAATCAAGGCTAATGTGACACTTTGGTGATGATACCAAGGCAATGTCTAATTAGCATGGTGATTATCCCAATGTTTCATGGTGATGATCCCAATGCAACATCTAAACTCAACTCAACTAGTCAAACTGAAGTGTGAACTGAAAGAGAATATTCTCCAGGTGGAATATTTTCTCCTAAAATATAGGAGACTGGATAATGACTAATAAACAAATAAAAACCTTAGGAAAAATAAATCCTAGGTGTGTGTGAAGTAACTCCAACAAAAAATGTCTATACGCCTACCAAATCACCCCTCTTTACATAAACATAATCAACATATATAGAAAACTAATGCCACACTTAGCTTCTAGGGGTCGAACTACTGCATCCTAGAATCATGGATCTAGTTTCTTTCAAAGAGGAAAACAACCTCTACAATATTTACTAAAATTAGAAAATCCAAATTTTCCAATCATAAAATAACCAAAATATCCTTTACAATCATAGATCTTGAGAATAATTCGACCATGTGGTTGTGATGATTCATCGGGTCCATCTAGGGGGTGCCTCAAGTCATCATGTGCACTACTAGAAAACTTTGTCACCCTTGCGTAGTGAATTTTGGTAATTGTTGTGCAAGTGTTGGCTACAACATTTTCATAGAGAATTTGAGTAGAGAATGTCCATTTTGTGGTTGCTCGTGTGAATCCAGGTGGAAATAAATACTGGGAACCATGTATCTTCCTCAAAACTTGTATACTTTTCATCATATATCCTCCTTTCTGATTAGTTGAGCTTAATGATTTCATCTTGAGCTTCTTATTCATCCATCTTATGTTATTTTCTCCTTATTTGGGTGAAGTAGGAGATTTCTAACATGTTGCTTGCTTTCCCTGTATGTCTAGACTACTCTTTCTGGATGAAGACCTTGTCATAGGTGATGTGGGTTTGGCTGCAATTTTAGTCTCAAGGATTTTCCCAATCTTTGTTCCCTTTGACATTTCTTGCATAGGACTTGATTTACTCTATGGTATTTGTTCTTCAAGAGTCTTCTCTGTTAGTTTCCTTTTCAATTCCTTGTTCTCTTGGTAGATTTGGGATATAATATGCTGAGTTTTCTTGAGTTATTGCTACATATATTTGACATCTAAATCTTTCTCCCCTAGTTTCACTTGCTCCTCATCAATCTCCTGGGTTGCAAATTCAACAAACTGTGTTTGAAATGTGGGTATGGGAAACCTTCTAGCAGATGACCTGGTGAGTGGTTTACTAGGATCCTGTGTCTCCTTGGGTTCATCAGTGAATTGTATTTTTCTTCTTTTCTTCAAGACTGGTTGACTGGGTGATGGTTTCTCAATCTCGTTTCCTTTTTCTCTTTAAACAACACCTCCTTCTTTCACCCCTAAACTATTAGATGTATATTTCTCAGTAGACAAGGGGGTATCTCAATTAGGATTCAGGGAAATGTTCATTGAGGTCAAGAAGCAATCCCAATCCTTGTTTAAATTTCTAAGCTCTTCAACCACTAACAAACTCACCAAGGAAAAGTGGAACATGATACTCTTTAGCTAGTCATCTCTGGCTTGGACTATATCTTCCATTTTTCCCATGCTTCTATATAGGTAGTGTTAGCACTCTATAAATTTGTTCGGTTGATAAAAAAATGATAGACATAACCTACAAACCAACTTTAGGTTGGATTTTGACCCTTCCAACCAAAGAAGGGCTCTCTCAAACATGTAAAGACTGAAAATACTCAAAATGATCTGGAAATGAGCACAAAGAGGTCAGATTCTTCAATAGGACAGGTTTTTTTAGGTTTTTAAAAGGGTTGGAAAGACAAACAAGAGGAAGGAACCATTGGGCAATGGGTTCAAATCCTGATATATACTATGAATATTATTACAACTAATGTACTCCAGAGAGAACAAAGGAAAAATAAGCATATCCTTCAGTAATAAATAGTATTCAGATGATGGCAAGACAGAAAAGAGAAAATCCCATTACAAATGAGAGCATCAAACAAAGATGAATTATCAGTTGTAACTTTATAATAAATATCATAAGGCTAACTACAATGAACAAAGCACTTAAAAAAGGGTGAATTCTAGACCTGTAATCATTAAACATGACAAATGCATTAACCATCTGAAAGGAGCATCTATCAAGGATGAATTCCGGTCATGTACTCTTAGTTATTCTTAGAAGAAAGAATATAAATGAAATTAATCTGAAACAGAGGAAAACACATTAAAGAATACACCGTGATGAATCTCGGCTATCAGAGAGCATTGTACTACTGTATAAATTCATAAGGACATTCTGAGAAATTTACACATGGTCCCTTCGCCTTCCTGGGTGAAAGTCCCCCCTGCTTTCTCTACTCTTTTAGAATGAAATATATAGCACTAAAGGCTCTTTCCAAATCACAATTTTGAACTCCAACCCCTTTCCCAAAATAGAAACAGTTACAAATAGAACATGACATGTTTTAAGTGATCTCCTGTTTTTTAGAAGAAACAATAGGATTCACAATGCCACATGTAAGTCTCAAACCGTAACAGTTGTGTAAAGTATGAGAATGGTCTTTGTAGATAATATCGTTCTGAAGAAAAACCTCTCTTAGTTTCTTTAAATTCATCTCCAACTAGTCAAAATACGTGTCACAAAAACATGTCTCGAACAGGAAATCATAACTGAAAAATATGGCTCCAAGATTCCTTCGAATCTCCCAATCCATGACACCTGTGTAAAAAATGAACAAGGTTAATGTTATAGGGTTAGTTCTTGACAATAACCTCCTTTGAATTTTGAAAACTCATTCTACTTCATCCGAAAATAGTCATGTAAGTCTCAACTGTTGCAGAAACTAACCGCCACATCCTCTTTAAAATGTCACTTGTGCTTTTTTCAAATCTAATTTTATTTATCCATATTCTCCTTAAATATTTGGGAATAATATATTTGAATAAAAATAATTCCCAAATATTTTTTATCCTGTAAAATTAAATTTCCATAATTTAATTCATGCATGTGGTTTTGAAAAACCATTTATTGCTTACTTCCCATGGTTTTGAAAACCATGTCTTGTTTTTCCCAATTTACCATTTCACTGTGAAAACTATTTACTAGTTTCTTTCCCATGGTTTTGGAAACCATGTCTTGGAAACCATCTTGGTAAAATATGAAAATATCCCTTGATCTTTCCCTTTTACTTCTGTAAAAAACTTGGATAAATAATTGTCCAAATCTTCCGTTCACGTACCTTTTCTTCTTTATGATTCTTTTCCATAGCAATAAAAATTAATTTCTTTGCTCTATAAAATTTAAATTTTACCTTTGTAAAAAAATTTCACCGTGAGGAAGAATTTCATTTATTGGAAATTCCATGATTATTATTGAAACGCACTCCTGGAAAATATGCCGCACATAAACCATATAATAAATGGTTGCAATATTATTTCAGGCTTGGGAGGAGTGGTCTTACTCCACACCAGTCTTACCCCCGAAATGCATCATTTAAGGACACGTACCCCAACTTAAAACCCGGTGGTTTGGATTTCGGCCCACCTTAAAAAATTAACCCTCCTTTACTTTCAACCCCCGAAATGTATATGTGCCCTCCATCCACCCTTTGAATTTTCAATATTAAAAATTGAGATTCGTGCCCATGATTTGACGTGAGGTCATGAATTAAATATTGTATTAAATATTAATATAAAATATTTATTTAATAATAATAAACCCTTTTCCATTTTTCTAAGGACTTTGGGCATATGAGGCTTATCACATAACTTTGTGGATAAGATAGGGGAGTTTAAGCCTAATAAAAGGAATATTTTTAATTTTCAATGGGAATATGATAATAAGGGCAAAAATGAACGAAGTGATGGAACCGAGGTATTTAGATAAGCATTAAGGCTAGATATAGGTTTGGGATATTTTCCAATTTTGTCTCATGGAGGACATGACTATTTTGGATGATTATTCAAGTGAAGGATTTAGGTGTTGGGAGCTTGACGGAGCTGGTGAAAAAGCTTTAAAATCTAAGTGGAAAGATAACACAAGCATAAGATGCTTTGGAAAAATTAATACAAATTAGCATGTGATAACAAGTAGAAGGGTAATTTTAGGGGTATTTTCCCTGTGAAATGCATAAGGAGCCTTATGTGGTATTGATATACCATGTCAAACCTACCCTCAGAAGAAAAATATTTTTGGATTACTCTCAAAATATTCTCATAAGGTTCCAAAACATATTCCCTAGGGATGGTGGCACCAATTTTTTGATTTATGTATTTAAGTTTGAGCAAATCAATAGAAAATGAAGGATATAAGGGCATACCCTTAAACCACTTCTCTCTCTCTGTAGGGATATATGTAGCAGCTAATATGGTTTCTTATGATACTGGAAAAGTGACCTATGCAATGGTTCTGCTAACACCATTAAAGTTTAGAGAAATCTGCTTGGTTAGCTGCACATTATACCCCTTAACCTCTTCACATAATCTCATACATCCAACTTCTTCAAAGGATACCCTGTAAGCAGGGTCTGAGTTCACCAAAGTCAGCCATTGGGGTTCATATCTGAAAATGTTTCCTCCCTTGTATTTATTCTTTCCCTATGAATTCATGGTTCTGCGATGTCCTCCTTGCAAAATTAACTTCTCAAATAAGAAAAACCTTCACACCCAACATGCAAGCTTGCGCAACAAACTAGGATGGCTTAGTCTTGGCTCGAATGAAGCGAACCTGGTTGAAAGGTGAATTCCTTCAGAAGATAAACTTGCAATGGGATCCAAGAAAGGATCTTAGACAGTGATTCAAACAAATGAAGAGTGTGCAGCAAAAACTAGAGTGATAGGTTTGCGTAGCAAATTGTGGCACACAAGGTTTGCGTAGCGACTGGAAACACACAACATTTGCATAGTGAATGGCATTTGTGTAGTAGAGAGCTTTGGAGATTATTGGAGAGGCTATGGACTATGAATAGGTCTTGGAGGAAATGGAGAAAGACAAAAAGGTGGCCAATATACATGCTTGAATGGATAAGGGATGAAATTTGAAATGGAAAGCAGTTATCCAAGGTGACAAGACGTTTCAAGGCAAGTTAAGGAATTTGCATAGCAAGTACACTTTTGAAACTTGCAACGGTACAAATGACATGAATTGTCATGATTGTCCCTTATTTGATTTCATGAAAGGTGATGATGAACCATAATACCTTTTGACAAGACAATACACCCTTTAACCCAACTTATGACTTAACTCTCTATTGACATGCATGTTACCTTTATTTGATCAATGACTTTATGAAAAACAAACTTTCTATGACTAATTTAGGAATGCCTTGGTCTTTGCAAGACTAGGGAATGACTCTGAAAACTTTGCACAAACTCTAATATTACCCTAAAGATATTGATACTAACACCTACCAACCTTCCTTTCCTGGTCAGTCTACCAAGCCCTTTTTCTTTTTTAAAAGTCTCACAGGTGTACGCGCCCTTCTTTGCCTCATCCCTCATACATATGTAGTTTACACAGTATATATCCCACGTACATACACAGGATGCTAGTGCAACAACCTGTGTCTCTAGGTCTTGAGGTTTTTTTTTTTTTTAAGGAAGAGTTTTCCTCTGTCTGGATAGAATCTTTGGGATTCTCGGGCCTTTCTTGGACTTTACAGGGTCTCTGTTAATGGTCTTAGGTTGGGTCAAATATTTGGTTTCATCTTGTTTCTTGATCTTCTTTGTTTCCCTTATAAGTTTAGAGTTTTCCTATAAGCATTAGATCCTCCTTTGGATTCGTGTGAGTCCCTGTGTTTACACAATGGTCTAGGGTATGTATGAGTCTTGGGTTTTATCTTATCTTTATCCAATTTATGCTTTGAAAAATGAAAAGAATCTTTTACTTATGTTTTTATTGTTTAAGCATTTCAAAAAAAAAAAAAAGATTGCATTCATGCATTTAGTTTGGTAATCGTAGCATAGGTTGTCCTTTTAGAAAAAGAAAAGAGTTATGTTTCAAAGTTCCTTCTTATTTTTGTTGAAAGTATAAGTAGTTTTGCATTGTGAAACAAAAATCTCTCTTAGGAAATTTTTCAGTTATAGGATCTTGGAATGTTGTTTTGAGAAGTTGACATTGACAAATATTTACAAGTCTTTTCTTGAAATTTGAAGTATCTAGTTTTCTTTTTTATAAATGCTCTAAAGTTTTCTTTTATTTCGTCTGTTCCAAACACCACAAGTTTCACGTTCATATCCTTTGAGTAAATCAAGCCCATAAAATCAACGCTTAATTTAAAATCTATTGGACTTTTTTTTTGTAGGATTCACCAACTAGTCTAGACTTTAGGGCCTTGAAATAGTTGTGAAGAGGAAACTCTTCAAGGCCATCTAAAAAAACATTGGAGTCTGCGATAGGGAGTGTCTAAATTATAGCATCGTAAGATTTAGCCAATACCCCCCTCTAACACAGGGGCTAAAAATGAGGTCATGTAAGGAAAAGTAGAGGATATAACACCTCCAAATCCAGACCAAGCATAGTGGGGATTGTATATTAAGGGTATTTTTGTAACACCTTGTTTCCCCTAGTCTGTAAAAATAACTATACTAGCCAAGTATTGTGGCAAACAAAGAAATGTGAATGTGTGATGTGAATGGACCTTGTGAAAAAGGTCGATGAATGTAAATAATATTATGAATATATATATATATATATA
>JZKD02S1324878.1:179796-196099 GCA_000966675.3 Picea glauca
GATTTCCTAACTACAAATGCATACTAATGCATACTAAAGAAACACACTTTTACCTAACGACATATTATACCAAGTAGATCTTAACTAACTCCTAAGTGTCTAAATATCCTAATAGGGAGCTCTAACAATCCCATGCAAGAATCTGTCGTGGGCACCACTGCCCCATTCAATGTTATCCCTTACGATGGGGGTCACAATCCTCCTCCATCCCCTTCTCTCACTAGCACATTTCAATATCCAATCGGGCCTAATACCAACTATAGTTTTTTTAGTGGAGGGATCTAGAGACCTTCATCCTACATGACTCCAGTGGGATCAATTTTGTTTTCTTTGTTTGGTGTGTTTGTAAATAACTCTTTTATGTTTTCTTCCTTCTCTAATGGGGCAAACCCCATATCTGGCCAAAAAAACCCTGTGCAAGGTTGCATTCCTTAACAGGGAGCAATTAGAAGAGTTTACTCCTCACAAGATATTGGGAATCCTTGGTAGGGCTCATTTTCCTCGCAAGGGATGTCGATCAAGGGAATCCCCTCCCACACTATTTGGAACCTCGGGAAAGGTTAAATAACTATTCCTAGAGGGTTAGCTAGGGGCATCCCCAACCAAGGTTTGCAGAACATTGTACAGAGAGAAATCTTTTCTCAAGCCATGCCATCTAACTTCAAGAATTGATTGATGATACAGTATCATACACAAGTCCCTTTCACTGGACAAGGCCATCATGGAATCTACTAAAACCCTGGCTAGTAATAAATCTTTTCTTGGAAACCTGGTGCCAGCCAAAATCCAAGCCCCTCTTTTCATGTAAATATTCTGCAACTGAGACTACCTTTTTTGGAAACTCTACATTTTCCAGACCTATCGAGATAGTTAAATGAATTGATTTTTCCTAATCTGTTTTGGCTCCCATGTTGATTAAGTTTCCTTCTGAAATCCCCAAGTTTGAAGGCAAGCCTAGCGAAGATCCAGGTGATCACCTGACGACTTTTCACTTATGTTACTCATCCAACTCATTGAAGGATGACTTCATTCAGTTGCGCTTATTTCAACACACTCTTATAGGGGGTGCAACAAAATGGTATATCGAGATCGAAAACTCGAAGTATTCTTACTTTAATGACCTAGCTATGGTTTTCTTGAACCATTTCCAGTTTCCAGTGAGATACGATGTCGACACTGATTTGTTGGCCAACTTTGAGTACATGAAAGATTATCATATGTTGGATCACATCCGATAATGGAGACAATCAAATAATTTGATTAAATTCAAGGTCTCTCCTCCATTCTTTCTTAAGTGGTTCTTAAAGTATTTGGTTCCTTGCATGTCCAAAGACATAGCAATGTCCAAGGTGTTTTCATAAGAAGAGGATATTATGAGAGCCCAACAAATAAAATTAATTTACTCTCAGTATGGCATGTTGTACGATATATTACCTGATGTACCACAATCAACTCTTGACAAATCCAAACAGAACTCTAGGCCTCATGTTGATGGAATAGTAGGCTCACAACAAAGCAATTCCATGTATCTATTGTCTAATCAATTACAATAGTTATCACTTCAACAGACTATGGCTAGCCCAAATCCTAGTTTGACTACCCCCATAACCTAGATGTTTGATGTATACAATGTGCAATCGACAACTCCCAAGGATAACCAACAAACCGAGGGAAAGAAGAAACAAAAAAATAAGAAGGGTAACGGGGATAAGAAGGCTGCAAATAATGATGCAGAAGGAAAAACTGAAAAGAGAAAGGTGAAGTTTATGTGTAAGCTTTGCACAAATGACCACTTGACTCACCTATGCCCTCAGCTTGTGAAAGCCCAAAAGCTACAGGCACAACAACAACCTATTGTGTCGATGAACCCTTTTCCACAAGTGTAGAACATGGCTCAATATTTTTCATCCACGAGTGTACCTGGGGCCAGTCAGGGACCCCATGCGCTTAATCCAAAAAAACTGGTCACAAACATTTATATGGTCAAAGTCAAAGCTCGTTTATCAACTAGGATGCCTGACTACGAAATGCCAAAATCTATTGAGAAGGAAAAAGAGGCCTCCAACCCATTGAATCCTCTTCAAATTGAGAATATAGTGGAAGAAACAATGACACACATCCCTAACGATTCTTTCAAAAAGGATTCTCACAATCCAAACATGAGGGATTCTTATAATTACTCCATCGTGGAGGATCTGGTTTAGAATCCTTATGCTATGTCTGCTCTCAAGGTTCTCCAGAGTTTCCACTCACAGAGAAAATATTTGTTGTCTACCTTAGGAGTGGTTGAGCCCAGTAAATCAAGAATGATTGTTTTTTATCCTACTAACCACAAAAATAATCTTCTTCACCATGTCGCCTTTCAGATAGTAGTGGTTTACACCATAAAATTGTTGAAATGAAACATTTTCTGTACGGTGGTTGATGAGGGTGCATCAACTTGAGTGATGTCATTGGCATGTTGGAAGGACATCGGCCAGCCTATGTTGGCTCCATCGCCCACATTTCTTACTACATTTGAAATTCGATCATTCATACCACATGGTATAATTCCCTATTTCCCCGTATAGTTAGAGGGAAAAACTATGTGTGTCGATGTTGAAGTAGTCGATGTGCCTCTCGACTAAACTATTTTGTTAGGGCAGACTTGTACCTACACAATGAATTTGGTTGTAGCCACCCTTTTTTGGTTTGTATGCTTTCATAACGAAGGTCAGATTATAATCGTTTACTAGTCTTCCTTTTCTCACGCTGACCCTTCATCGGGGGCATCCATGGTCTCGATGATTGATAACCCACAACTAGGAACTCTCAACATAGGTGCTAGATTATTTTTGTCTTTGATGGGAACTTTTGATTATCCGTCGCCTTCCAATGATGTTATTTTTATTTTGGTTGTCCCTGACCAATCGAAGGTTGCAATTTTTCAAGTGACATCTTTCAAAACAAGTTACTTTGAAGACCCATGGACTTTACCTTCCCGATCAAATTTGATGGAAGGGGTACAATACCTTGGCATGGAGATGTCCTTATCCACTGTTGAGGTTGCGTACAACATTTTCCATCAAGCCTCAGCCAACCCTGATCTGACTCCCCCATAGGAGTTAGATCCTATCCTTAAGCCTATTTGGGCTCAGGACTCTCTCACCACTCACGACCCTTTGGACTTAGTCTTTCCCTCTGACGAGGAAATCCCAGAGGCAATGACTAGGCCATACATACCTTGGGACGATCTTCATCATAGATATTACTTCTTACCTGAGATCAGGAGAATAAAGGAAGGAGAGTTTGTTACAACCATGAATGGAGATAGACCTTGTCTGATTAACCCTCTGGATGCACACAGAATATACACCAAGGCAAACATGGAAAGTATTGTTGTGATGATTCGTATTGATATCTCCAAAACCCCTGGATTTGTAGAAAATGTCTTCATCGAAGTGGATTTCTCCCCCGAAGAGATTAAAATCAACACCGAATTGTTTAAATAATTCCACGACATTTTTTCCTGGTCTTATGACAAGATGTCAGGCATCGACCCACAAATTATTGAACATGAAATCATGACTTATCATGATGTTAAACCAATCCGAAAAAATCTTCTCTCGATCAATCCTTGCAAAGGAATGATGATAAAGGATGAAATAGAGAAACTCCTCAAAGTTGGTTTCATCTATCCCGTGCAATTGAGGGAATGGTTATTGAGCCATGTTCTTGTCAACAAGAAACAAGGCACGATCTGTGTATGTATGGACTTTCGCGAATTAAATAAACCTTTCCTGAAATACAATTTTCCAACCACATTTATTGACCAGATCGTCCATGAATGTGTGGGTTGTGAAGTCTTTTCTTTCATGGATTTTTTTTTTGGGTATAATCAAATTCAGATCAAGCTCGAGGACCAACATAAGACAAATTTTATTTGTCCTTAGGGTACATTTGTGTATTGAAAAATTCCTTTTGGCCTTAAGAATGTTGGAGTTACCTTTTAGCGGGCCATGTCGTTTTCTTTTCATGACCTCAAACACATATTCAAGGTGTACCTGAATGATATGGAATCACGTTATCGCAAGAGATATGATCATCCCACTCATTTACAACTAATCTTTGAGAGGTGTCGCTACTATTGGATTCGCTTGAATGCAAACAAGTGCAGTTTTTGTCTGACATCGGGTTGTTTATTAGGTTTCATCGTGTCAACAAAAGGGATCATGGTCGATCCTCTAAAGGTTGAGGAAATAGTCCAATTTCCTCCCCCGCGCACAATTCCCCAACTTCAGATTCTACAAGGGAAAGAAAATTTTCTTTGACGTTTTATTGATAATTATGGTAAGATTACGAAAGGGTTCATGTGTCTTTTGCAAAAAGGGGTCCCATTCTGTTTGGATGAAGTCACTCAACACTCTTTTGATGCATTGAAATGTGCCTTGACATATGCCACTCACCTCAATCCTCCTAATTATGAAAAGGATTTCTTGTTATATTTGGCTACTGGAGAGTCTACAATAGGCATGGTATTGGTCCAAGAGGATGATGCACTCAAAGAGAATGATGTCTATTATCTCAAACGAGGCCTAGGCGAACCGGAACTCAAGTACTCGCATGTTGAGAAACTTTCTTTGGAAACTGTTCATGATGTCCAATGGTTTTGTCACTATATATTACTTCGCAAGACCACTGTTGTTTTCATCTTCAACCCATTTCAATATGTGGTAATGTGACGGGTCATCGGTAGCAAAATAAATTGATGGATAATTATCCTACAAGAGTTTGACTTGGATTTTGTTTCGGCAAAATCTAAAAAGTCCTTGGTTTTTTCGGATTTAATCTCTGAACTTCCAGTCGAAAGTGGTGATATTTTGCTCAAAGAGTCTCCAATAAATGGATTTTTTTTATCGCATCTTTAGATACTTGGTATGGAGATATACTTGTATATATTCATACTTTGAAGTGCCTCATTTTTTCTTCTTGTGATGAGCGTCGATGAATACTACACCAAGTGTGAAACTATCTCATCCTCGATGACACTTTGTATCGTCGAGGGGTCGATTGCATTCTTCGAAGATGTATTACTCACGAAGAAGAAGAACTTGTTTTGAATGAATATCACACTGCAACATGTGGTCATCATCTATCTGGGTTTGAAACAACCCAAAAGATTCTTCGTGCTAGATACTTTTGGCCCTCGTTATTGAAATATTGTGTTGAGACGATCAAGAAGTGTCACCCGTTCCAGATCTTCTATTGGAAGATGCAGGAAAACTCAGCTCCTATGTTTCCAGTGATTTCCATCAGTCACATCACTAAGTGGGGGATTGATTTCACTACATGTCACCCAGTTTCTGCCAGGGAGCATCGCTATATCATCATAGAAGTCAACTACTTTACTATGTGGGTCGAAGCTATGCCGACATTTAACAATGATGGAGAAACTGCTTTCTTGTTCATTTTTAACCATATAATAGCCTGTTTTGGTATCCCGAAGGATATTTTCACTGACCATTGCAGTAAATTCCAAAACACAATGATTTTTGAATTAACATCAAATCTTGGGTTTAAATAGGAACATTCATCGCTATATTACCCATAAGTGAATGGTTAGGTAGAAGCTATGAATAAATATCTCAATACTATTCTTCAGCGAATGAATAATTCAACCAAGTCAAATTGGCATTTGATGTTATATTCGACACTTTGAGCTTACCAAAATTCTGCAATGAATGCTACCAGTGTTTCACCTTTTCAACTCGTTTACGGGCTGGAGGCAGTCTTTCCCATTGAATGTAAAATCCCTTCTATGAAGTTGGTAGTGGAACTACTACCCGACACTACACCACTTGAGGAACGTCTTTTATATCTCGAGTAGCGTAGAGATGTAGCCTTAGCTAATGAGGCTCATATATAACGGGTCGAGTGTCAATATGATTTGTCTATCCTCCCTCAGATTTTCTCTGAAGGATATCTTGTCCTGGTCTACCACAAATACAAAGATCCCTTGGGGGTAGGCAAGTTCAAACCCATGTGGTTCACACCTTTCATTGTGAACGAGGTCTTCGAAAAGGTTGCTTACCATTTNGGGGATAAGAAGGCTGCAAATAATGATGCAGAAGGAAAAACTGAAAAGAGAAAGGTGAAGTTTATGTGTAAGCTTTGCACAAATGACCACTTGACTCACCTATGCCCTCAGCTTGTGAAAGCCCAAAAGCTACAGGCACAACAACAACCTATTGTGTCGATGAACCCTTTTCCACAAGTGTAGAACATGGCTCAATATTTTTCATCCACGAGTGTACCTGGGGCCAGTCAGGGACCCCATGCGCTTAATCCAAAAAAACTGGTCACAAACATTTATATGGTCAAAGTCAAAGCTCGTTTATCAACTAGGATGCCTGACTACGAAATGCCAAAATCTATTGAGAAGGAAAAAGAGGCCTCCAACCCATTGAATCCTCTTCAAATTGAGAATATAGTGGAAGAAACAATGACACACATCCCTAACGATTCTTTCAAAAAGGATTCTCACAATCCAAACATGAGGGATTCTTATAATTACTCCATCGTGGAGGATCTGGTTTAGAATCCTTATGCTATGTCTGCTCTCAAGGTTCTCCAGAGTTTCCACTCACAGAGAAAATATTTGTTGTCTACCTTAGGAGTGGTTGAGCCCAGTAAATCAAGAATGATTGTTTTTTATCCTACTAACCACAAAAATAATCTTCTTCACCATGTCGCCTTTCAGATAGTAGTGGTTTACACCATAAAATTGTTGAAATGAAACATTTTCTGTACGGTGGTTGATGAGGGTGCATCAACTTGAGTGATGTCATTGGCATGTTGGAAGGACATCGGCCAGCCTATGTTGGCTCCATCGCCCACATTTCTTACTACATTTGAAATTCGATCATTCATACCACATGGTATAATTCCCTATTTCCCCGTATAGTTAGAGGGAAAAACTATGTGTGTCGATGTTGAAGTAGTCGATGTGCCTCTCGACTAAACTATTTTGTTAGGGCAGACTTGTACCTACACAATGAATTTGGTTGTAGCCACCCTTTTTTGGTTTGTATGCTTTCATAACGAAGGTCAGATTATAATCGTTTACTAGTCTTCCTTTTCTCACGCTGACCCTTCATCGGGGGCATCCATGGTCTCGATGATTGATAACCCACAACTAGGAACTCTCAACATAGGTGCTAGATTATTTTTGTCTTTGATGGGAACTTTTGATTATCCGTCGCCTTCCAATGATGTTATTTTTATTTTGGTTGTCCCTGACCAATCGAAGGTTGCAATTTTTCAAGTGACATCTTTCAAAACAAGTTACTTTGAAGACCCATGGACTTTACCTTCCCGATCAAATTTGATGGAAGGGGTACAATACCTTGGCATGGAGATGTCCTTATCCACTGTTGAGGTTGCGTACAACATTTTCCATCAAGCCTCAGCCAACCCTGATCTGACTCCCCCATAGGAGTTAGATCCTATCCTTAAGCCTATTTGGGCTCAGGACTCTCTCACCACTCACGACCCTTTGGACTTAGTCTTTCCCTCTGACGAGGAAATCCCAGAGGCAATGACTAGGCCATACATACCTTGGGACGATCTTCATCATAGATATTACTTCTTACCTGAGATCAGGAGAATAAAGGAAGGAGAGTTTGTTACAACCATGAATGGAGATAGACCTTGTCTGATTAACCCTCTGGATGCACACAGAATATACACCAAGGCAAACATGGAAAGTATTGTTGTGATGATTCGTATTGATATCTCCAAAACCCCTGGATTTGTAGAAAATGTCTTCATCGAAGTGGATTTCTCCCCCGAAGAGATTAAAATCAACACCGAATTGTTTAAATAATTCCACGACATTTTTTCCTGGTCTTATGACAAGATGTCAGGCATCGACCCACAAATTATTGAACATGAAATCATGACTTATCATGATGTTAAACCAATCCGAAAAAATCTTCTCTCGATCAATCCTTGCAAAGGAATGATGATAAAGGATGAAATAGAGAAACTCCTCAAAGTTGGTTTCATCTATCCCGTGCAATTGAGGGAATGGTTATTGAGCCATGTTCTTGTCAACAAGAAACAAGGCACGATCTGTGTATGTATGGACTTTCGCGAATTAAATAAACCTTTCCTGAAATACAATTTTCCAACCACATTTATTGACCAGATCGTCCATGAATGTGTGGGTTGTGAAGTCTTTTCTTTCATGGATTTTTTTTTTGGGTATAATCAAATTCAGATCAAGCTCGAGGACCAACATAAGACAAATTTTATTTGTCCTTAGGGTACATTTGTGTATTGAAAAATTCCTTTTGGCCTTAAGAATGTTGGAGTTACCTTTTAGCGGGCCATGTCGTTTTCTTTTCATGACCTCAAACACATATTCAAGGTGTACCTGAATGATATGGAATCACGTTATCGCAAGAGATATGATCATCCCACTCATTTACAACTAATCTTTGAGAGGTGTCGCTACTATTGGATTCGCTTGAATGCAAACAAGTGCAGTTTTTGTCTGACATCGGGTTGTTTATTAGGTTTCATCGTGTCAACAAAAGGGATCATGGTCGATCCTCTAAAGGTTGAGGAAATAGTCCAATTTCCTCCCCCGCGCACAATTCCCCAACTTCAGATTCTACAAGGGAAAGAAAATTTTCTTTGACGTTTTATTGATAATTATGGTAAGATTACGAAAGGGTTCATGTGTCTTTTGCAAAAAGGGGTCCCATTCTGTTTGGATGAAGTCACTCAACACTCTTTTGATGCATTGAAATGTGCCTTGACATATGCCACTCACCTCAATCCTCCTAATTATGAAAAGGATTTCTTGTTATATTTGGCTACTGGAGAGTCTACAATAGGCATGGTATTGGTCCAAGAGGATGATGCACTCAAAGAGAATGATGTCTATTATCTCAAACGAGGCCTAGGCGAACCGGAACTCAAGTACTCGCATGTTGAGAAACTTTCTTTGGAAACTGTTCATGATGTCCAATGGTTTTGTCACTATATATTACTTCGCAAGACCACTGTTGTTTTCATCTTCAACCCATTTCAATATGTGGTAATGTGACGGGTCATCGGTAGCAAAATAAATTGATGGATAATTATCCTACAAGAGTTTGACTTGGATTTTGTTTCGGCAAAATCTAAAAAGTCCTTGGTTTTTTCGGATTTAATCTCTGAACTTCCAGTCGAAAGTGGTGATATTTTGCTCAAAGAGTCTCCAATAAATGGATTTTTTTTATCGCATCTTTAGATACTTGGTATGGAGATATACTTGTATATATTCATACTTTGAAGTGCCTCATTTTTTCTTCTTGTGATGAGCGTCGATGAATACTACACCAAGTGTGAAACTATCTCATCCTCGATGACACTTTGTATCGTCGAGGGGTCGATTGCATTCTTCGAAGATGTATTACTCACGAAGAAGAAGAACTTGTTTTGAATGAATATCACACTGCAACATGTGGTCATCATCTATCTGGGTTTGAAACAACCCAAAAGATTCTTCGTGCTAGATACTTTTGGCCCTCGTTATTGAAATATTGTGTTGAGACGATCAAGAAGTGTCACCCGTTCCAGATCTTCTATTGGAAGATGCAGGAAAACTCAGCTCCTATGTTTCCAGTGATTTCCATCAGTCACATCACTAAGTGGGGGATTGATTTCACTACATGTCACCCAGTTTCTGCCAGGGAGCATCGCTATATCATCATAGAAGTCAACTACTTTACTATGTGGGTCGAAGCTATGCCGACATTTAACAATGATGGGGAAACTGCTTTCTTGTTCATTTTTAACCATATAATAGCCCGTTTTGGTATCCCGAAGTATATTTTCACTGACCATTGCAGTAAATTCCAAAACAAAATGATGTTTGAATTAACATCAAATCTTGGGTTTAAATAGGAACATTCATCGCTATATTACCCATAAGTGAATGGTTAGGTAGAAGCTATGAATAAATATCTCAATACTATTCTTCAGCGAATGAATAATTCAACCAAGTCAAATTGGCATTTGATGTTATATTCGACACTTTGAGCTTACCAAAATTCTGCAATGAATGCTACCAGTGTTTCACCTTTTCAACTCGTTTACGGGCTGGAGGCAGTCTTTCCCATTGAATGTAAAATCCCTTCTATGAAGTTGGTAGTGGAACTACTACCCGACACTACACCACTTGAGGAACGTCTTTTATATCTCGAGTAGCGTAGAGATGTAGCCTTAGCTAATGAGGCTCATATATAACGGGTCGAGTGTCAATATGATTTGTCTATCCTCCCTCAGATTTTCTCTGAAGGATATCTTGTCCTGGTCTACCACAAATACAAAGATCCCTTGGGGGTAGGCAAGTTCAAACCCATGTGGTTCACACCTTTCATTGTGAACGAGGTCTTCGAAAAGGTTGCTTACCATTTGGTTTATTTCGAGGGTAATGACTTAGTGGAGCCTAGAAATGGGCTCTACCTTAAGAAGTATTACACTTAGATCGGTCGCCTGAGTATGACTTCTTGTATATATGTATAGATTTTTTCATAAATTTTTATCCTTTTGTTTTGCGGCTATGTAGTCATTTATGTTTTCGTTTTCACTGTGGTATATGTCAAGTGAATATGAATTCTATGTTGGGTTCACTGACAGTGCTACCCAACACACTTGGAGGCTTGCTTCTGTAGCTTGGGTGATTTTTACACTAGGTGGCCAGTTTCTATCTTCTGGAGGTATGTTTCTAGGTGAAGCAACCAATAATGTTTTCGAGTACAGTGCAGTGATAGAATTACTACATGATTCCTTGTCACATGGTATTTCTTTCCTCTATGTTTATTTAGATGCTCAATTGGTCGTGTCCCAGTTAAATGGTGTTTATCGCGTTTACGATCCCACTCTTCATCAACAATTTCTTAGGGTACGTCTCTTAGAACAATATTTGTATTATATTACTTATATTCATGTTCATAAGAGATCTAACCAACTAACTGATACATTAGCTAATCAAGTATTAGCTTGCCATATTGATCACATGTAAAAGTAAAACACACACATACATTTGTAAAAAATTTCATCCATGAGACAAAAAAGATGTATATATATAGATAGATAGATAGATAACCAAAAATAGTGCCATGAGTACAAAGTGGGAATTAAAGCCTAAACAATAGCCTGTATACATTGTTAGGATTAATCCCTCAAATACATAGTACAAAAAGTTTCCTCAAAACATAAGTGGTCAAATATTATCTAAGGTCTAAGCCTATTGACCCTGTTGTAGTGAACCATGACATTCACAAGAGGATGGAATAGCTAGACCCAAGTCCTAGGCACACCCACTACATGTGGCTACATAGCCATGGGAATATCCTTGATCTCTTCCATGGGTACTGCATGAATGAGAGTCGTGAGGTTTCTCTCTACTCACTGCAACACTCTCTCAACCTATTCGAATGGGGGTCCTCTTGCAACTATTGGTCCTCCTGTTCCTGCCGGTCCAGTCTCTAGTTAAGGACGATGCCTAGTCCTAGATAAGTCTTTTGGTTTAACAAGTCCCACATTTTTATATAACAGATCTTTAAGTTAGTACTCTAACATACACATAAAAAAGATAATATGTAAAATCTTTAAAAAACAATAACTGTAAAAATTGTGTTACCTATCTCATCGTGCTCCTCGCCANGGATTGATTTCACTACATGTCACCCAGTTTCTGCCAGGGAGCATCGCTATATCATCATAGAAGTCAACTACTTTACTATGTGGGTCGAAGCTATGCCGACATTTAACAATGATGGAGAAACTGCTTTCTTGTTCATTTTTAACCATATAATAGCCTGTTTTGGTATCCCGAAGGATATTTTCACTGACCATTGCAGTAAATTCCAAAACACAATGATTTTTGAATTAACATCAAATCTTGGGTTTAAATAGGAACATTCATCGCTATATTACCCATAAGTGAATGGTTAGGTAGAAGCTATGAATAAATATCTCAATACTATTCTTCAGCGAACGAATAATTCAACCAAGTCAAATTGGCATTTGATGTTATATTTGACACTTTGAGATTATCAAAATCCTGCAATGAATGCTACCAGTGTTTCACCTTTTCAACTCGTTTACGGGCTGGAGGCAGTCTTTCCCATTGAATGTAAAATCCCTTCTATGAAGTTGGCAGTGGAACTACTACCCGACACTACACCACTTGAGGAACATCTTTTATATCTCAAGTAGCGTAGAGATGTATCCTTAGCTAACGAGGCTCATATATAACGGGTCGAGTGTCAATATGATTGGTCTATCCTCCCTCAGATTTTCTCTGAAGGAGATCTTGTCCTGGTCTACCACAAATACAAAGATCCCTTGGGGGTAGGCAAGTTCAAACCCATGTGGTTCACACCTTTCATTGTGAACGAGGTCTTCGAAAAGGTTGCTTACCATTTGGTTTATTTCGAGGGTAATGACTTAGTGGAGCCTAGAAATGGGCTCTACCTTAAGAAGTATTACACTTAGATCGGTCGCCTGAGTATGACTTCTTGTATATATGTATAGATTTTTTCATAAATTTTTATCCTTTTGTTTTGCGGCTATGTAGTCATTTATGTTTTCGTTTTCACTGTGGTATATGTCAAGTGAATATGAATTCTATGTTGGGTTCACTGACAGTGCTACCCAACACACTTGGAGGCTTGCTTCTGTAGCTTGGGTGATTTTTACACTAGGTGGCCAGTTTCTATCTTCTGGAGGTATGTTTCTAGGTGAAGCAACCAATAATGTTTTCGAGTACAGTGCAGTGATAGAATTACTACATGATTCCTTGTCACATGGTATTTCTTTCCTCTATGTTTATTTAGATGCTCAATTGGTCGTGTCCCAGTTAAATGGTGTTTATCGCGTTTACGATCCCACTCTTCATCAACAATTTCTTAGGGTACGTCTCTTAGAACAATATTTGTATTATATTACTTATATTCATGTTCATAAGAGATCTAACCAACTAACTGATACATTAGCTAATCAAGTATTAGCTTGCCATATTGATCACATGTAAAAGTAAAACACACACATACATTTGTAAAAAATTTCATCCATGAGACAAAAAAGATGTATATATATAGATAGATAGATAGATAACCAAAAATAGTGCCATGAGTACAAAGTGGGAATTAAAGCCTAAACAATAGCCTGTATACATTGTTAGGATTAATCCCTCAAATACATAGTACAAAAAGTTTCCTCAAAACATAAGTGGTCAAATATTATCTAAGGTCTAAGCCTATTGACCCTGTTGTAGTGAACCATGACATTCACAAGAGGATGGAATAGCTAGACCCAAGTCCTAGGCACACCCACTACATGTGGCTACATAGCCATGGGAATATCCTTGATCTCTTCCATGGGTACTGCATGAATGAGAGTCGTGAGGTTTCTCTCTACTCACTGCAACACTCTCTCAACCTATTCGAATGGGGGTCCTCTTGCAACTATTGGTCCTCCTGTTCCTGCCGGTCCAGTCTCTAGTTAAGGACGATGCCTAGTCCTAGATAAGTCTTTTGGTTTAACAAGTCCCACATTTTTATATAACAGATCTTTAAGTTAGTACTCTAACATACACATAAAAAAGATAATATGTAAAATCTTTAAAAAACAATAACTGTAAAAATTGTGTTACCTATCTCATCGTGCTCCTCGCCAGGAGGTATGGTGTTGGCACAGGGGCAGACCCAGGTTTCAACACTACAATAGCACACCAACAAAGCCCTAACTACCGGCCCTTTCGGCAACACCTGCGAAGCAGATGAAGTTTGACCTGAGGTAAAGGCAGGGGTGGTTGCAAGACTCAGGTGTCTACAACCTTAGCTGGTACACAGATCTGTGATTATAATACTTAATAAAGCACTTAGCACCGTCAGTTCCTCAATATGCAATCAATATACACTTCGTTGATAAAGAGAGCTTCACAACATTCACACTAATCTAATGTATTTAAGCACTTAGCACAAGTAAATAGATTAGATCGAGCAGATCAAGCACTAAGCATAGCCATATAGATCATATCTAACATTCTCACATATAATAAGAACAAAGCATAAGTAGATATATCTAAATACATCAAAGAACTTAGCAAATAACATGTGAACACATCAAGACAAGGCACAAAGCAGCATAAGACAGTATTTACGTGGTTCACCCCCACCTTGGGGCTACGTCCACCAACTCTTCTTATTTATTATCTTTGGTCAATTGGTTACCAGAACAGAACCTCAAAACCATTCTCCGCACAGGACAAAAGATCCACGCAGCTTGCTAGATCCTTCTTCATTGTGTTACAGCACTAATCCTTCTACAATCTTCTACAAGGACCTGTACTTAGATTTGCAAGTCTCTTACAGTCATGCACAAAGCACTTACAATATCTACTTGCACTTAGCATACATTCACATCACATAGATGCACCACTACTTCTATCTTTCCTAAGCATCTATTTATATATTACAAAATAGGCCTAACCATGGGTAAACCCATGGGCCGACATCCCATTCTTGTTACATATTCCCAAAAACCCAAAAAGGACCCAAAAAGGGGTCGAGATCCCGTGATCTTCACTTCATATTACTCTCCTCCTTCGACATGTCGTCGAAGTCCCAAAATAGGTCAACATGACCAAGAATCTCCCAAAACTTGGTCAAGGGCCAACACATGGGCATGTCAAGATATCTCAAGAAACTAATTCTCGCGTAGGGATAGTCCTCTATGATGGGAATCTTACAGGCCCACCAATAAAATTATTTTTCATTAAATGCCTCATGGGTTCTTCCTCCTCCCAGTATAGGAAAACAAACTACCCACCTTCACAATTTGGAGAATGATCCGTCAGGATTTTTCGAATGACTTATGGTTGAGTTTTCATTTGCATGCATTAATTAACCATTAAGAAACTTAATGAAAGAATGAGAAAAGAAAAGAAATTATATAACCATATACATATATGTGCAGATATGAAATTCAATAAAAGGCATAAACATCAAACCATGACACACAGATTGATAACGGAGTTCGGCACAACTTTGCCTACGTCTCCGGGCCTTTTCTCTGTGGGGGAGGCTTCTTTATTTCTGTTAGAAATCTCGATAGTACATCATTTCAATGTCGAATGGCTACAAGACTGATCTGGTCATGTTTTCCTAGATCTCTGGAACCATGCACAAAAAACGGCACGTGAAACGGACGTCCAGAGCTCTCAGAAATGGTCCGACAGCATCTCCTCCTCAACGGATTCTCTGCCTCAAACTAGCTTTGGCTTGGCTTCTCCTCAGCATATCTGCTCTAAATGCTCTCAAAAGCTGTCCCCGTGGCCTCAAACAAGCCTTGGTTAAATAGTTGGGAAGGTAGTTTCCCATCTCCAACTTCCTCCAAGAAGTTAGGCTCAAAAACCACCCAATAACTCCCAATTACATTAAGAATGGATTAATTACATTTAAAAAACCCAAAAGTGGTTAAAAAACCCACTTTAAACTATAATATAGTTGCAATTTGGGCTTAATCCCCTGATCTCTAGCACACGCCCCTCTTGACATGGTCGTATGGTGTAATAGGACCACGACCCCATGCTAACGGTTGGAACTGTTACAACCGCGCCCCAAAACACGGTCATATGAGTTTCAATGCATAAAACCGGGGGTTAAGTGTTATAAACCCAAAAACAAAATGCGCACAATAATGGTGGTCACATATTTAAAAGGCGCGCGACCAAGGGCTGGGGCTAAGCCCCGGCCCGATCATGGCCCAAACCAAACCCTAACCAACTTTAAATATATTACGCGTTGAAATGTTAATAAGAACCACCATGTGGCCTATTGGCCAACGGACTTTACCAAAGCGCTGTGCCACCGGGAGATCGTGAGTTCGAATCTAGTCTGAGCCTTAAAAAAAATTTGCATAACCAATAAACCAATCACCGGGTGCCACGTGGCAGCCGCTGATTGCACCACGTGGCACCCAACCATTCGCTTGAACAGTGTCGCATGTCACTTGCCGATTGGTCCACATGCCAGAGCCGTACTGCCACGTCACTTCGTTGCGTCAGCTTCCGTACTGTCCAGTCAACCTTTCCACATCATCGCCGTACACCATGTCATTAGACACGTAGACTAATGATGTCATCTAGTGCCACGTGTCACCCTTCCAGTGGTGACACGTGTCACCTCCGAATTGGTCCAACCGTACGCCCAAAAAGCCAAATCTGCCTGACACGTGTCATCACCTGGAGCCGCCACGTGTC
>JZKD02S1324879.1:0-11789 GCA_000966675.3 Picea glauca
ATGTTTTTTTTTTTGTTTTTTTTTTTCTGGAATTCAATAATGTAAATTTGGATTAAATAGCTATTTTTTATTGTTTAAATTGTATTTTTAATATATAAATAAATTTAATTTACCAAAAAATTATACAAACTTAACCATTCAAATCTACAAATTTAATCATTTAAAAAACCAAAAAATACGTTTAAATTCTTACACTCTAAACTTGATTAAATTCCAATGCCTTTTGACTTACCATATCACACAGCGTAGAGTAAACGCCATTTCATCAAGATCTGCAACATAATTAATGCGGTTCGGGTGGACAAGAAATACCATAATTTGCAGGTCCACGGGGTCGAGTGAAGGGGTCCTGTCCTCCACGCTTATTGCTTCTGGTTGCAGCGACCTCCACGTGAATATTTATGATTGCAGCCAAGGGTTGGACCGGTTTAATGGCCACGAAATTGCACGGTGGATAGGGGGAGCAAACCCTATCTTTACATTCGATATGTAGTTGAATCCCTCCATAGTGTAGTGTGACCTCAATTTTGTTATTACAAAATGAGCTAAACTAAGTTCTTATCATACTCAAAGTATTTCTCAAGCTCTCCTATCTACAATGAGAGCCTCCACTTTTAGAGTAGCATCATTGCAAGAAACATCTACTCTTGCAATACCTCTATGCTTAAAAAATTATATCAATAACACAACAAGGTCTCCTTCTCCAAAATTTCATTCTTCTTCTATCTCATCTTCCTATTTTGAATCTACTCAATATACTTGACTCTTTTATTATCCCATTTTGTAATTCTCTTTCTCAATTCCTATAATTCTTGGTTCCTTGTGCCTATCTAAGTTTCTCCTCTTTGTGGCATCATTCTTACGAGTTGTCTCTTGGTCCACAAATAGATTGCAATTTATAGGATTTTCTTCCCAACATTTTCTCCCACAACTCTTATTCTAATGATCACATGATAAAATGACTCTTTCACATGTATCCTTGTAACCATGATTTGCAGAGGAAGAATTTCATAAAACCAATTTTTCGGAGCTAAATAGTTATGGTAACATTTGATGCAAGGCCAAGCCATGTAGTCATGATCCAGATTATTTTCAGCACAAAATGAGAGAGGAGATATAATACAGAAATATATGGAGATATTGAAAGAGAGCCAATAATATAACAAAGATATATTAGATATATAACAAAAGACACATATATATAGTAATACACAATTTCTATTAATAAGCGAAATGTGCAAAACTGTAGAAATACAGAGTGAAAGACTTGCTAGAATGGTGGCATCTTATCTCTACGAAGATATGTGACGGCGAATCGCATTCACAAGATGACGATTTTACAATGAGGCTCCAAAGGCCTTTTATCATAAATAAAATCCAAAACCCTAACCACGGAAGATGAAAAACCAACAGTTTTGTGGACCTTGTTTTTGGTAGTTGGTGTATGAACTTCCCAGGGGCGTAACTTTGGCATGCGATCTCCGTTTGGGGCGCACGATAGCTCGTTGAAAAGGTACTGTCAAGGAGATGAATTTTGGAGGCCCAATTAGAGTCTTCACATATCATAGAGGTGATAAATATTGAAAAAAGTTCATTTAGGCCCTTAAAATGGCCCTGAAAATTTAGGAACCGAAAAACTGATAAAAATAGTAAGTTGCTAGAAGACTGTTTTGAGCTAGTTGGAATAGATGAGTGGCCACCGATATCTAACTGGATCAATCCTACCTCCTTAGGAAGTAATGGTCTCTATTGTGTTGAGTGCTTAGGGGAAAGGGAAATGTGTTTACTAAATCTGCATCTTGATGAGTTGTTTGTCTTGCTAGAGAAGTTGCACTACTTAGCTTGTTGAAGGTTGTCACAAACCTGTGGTTGGAAGGGTTGGAAATTTTGAACCATTCTATCTACATGATATTACTATGTGCGGAAGGAATCCTTATGCTTTTATTCAATCTTATCAGCATGCTTCTACTAGACAGGAGGTGCTTGGACTGAGGTTACAGTGGTTGCGGTGTTCTTTTGTTCACCTTTTGAATAGAATATGAAGAAGCTTAATTTTGTAGTATGAGATACTACCTTGCGAAATTGTTTAGGTGGGATAGTAGTTGGAACTACCTCTGGTATCCTATAGAGATGACCCCCTAGAGTAACAATGACACTACGGGGTCAAGACTCATAAATAGCATGGTGCTTCCACATATATGGTTGGCCCAAAAGAACATCACAAACATCCAGTGGAGCAAAATCACATAATACCTCATCCTTGAAGGCCTGTATTATGTATGAAAATCAACATTGTTGGCTAACACGGAGATATCGTCCCTGGCAAAGCCACCCGATGTTGTATGGTTGCGAGTGTTGTGTTGTCGACAATCCCAACTGTTTGACGACCTCTATTGAGATGAGGTTCTTATGACTTCCACTATCAACAATAAAATGTAGCGAGGTCCCCTTCACCCACATCTATGAATGAAAAAGGTGTTCCCTCTCTTCAGTATCTGTTGGTTCTTCTAGTTGAATTGTTGTGATCACGATAATAGGAGTGGGGTCTACGTCGATGATCTGTCTTCTGCCAATTTTTTTTGAATTAGATTCTAAATCCAGGTTCAGATATTTGTCTTTGATCTTGGCCACCAATGACTATTTTGAGAGACATTCATCAGTTTTGTGCCAGGGGCTTTGTGGAAATCACACCACTTTCCAGTGTCCTTCTTCGTCCTCCCCTCACCCTTCTTTTCCTATGGCTTGGATTGGTTTTCAGGAGGTTGTTTGTTAGGGCCTTATTTATCATACTTCAGTTTTTGCGGATTTTCAAACCCAAACTTTCGTTTGCTCCAGTGACTAAATTGTTGATTGATTTTGACTGCATATCGATAGGCAGCTCCCAACGATGAGATGTCCTAAAACTCCATTTCAGTTTGGATGTATTTGTGTAGAGCCCCACAGTATTTTAGAACCAAATGTTGCTCAAAATATTTGATACCCATCTTGATGCACAAGGTATGGAAGGTATTGGTGAACTCTGGCATTGCTTGTCCCCTCTCTTGATGCAATGTGGTTCATCTCATGTATTGTTCATCATAGTTACCAATAGGGTAATATTGGTCCTTGACCACATCCACAAAAAAATCCCAAGTGGGCTCTGTGATCCGGATTTTATGAGCAGAACAAAATGAATACAGATTATTAAATAGTGCTTAACAAAAAATAACAGAGATACAGTAAAATTGGTTTTCTATTCAATAACAAAATAAGTTGAAAGTGTAAAATACAGCGGAAACAAGCTTGCTGGAATGGTGGTGGCTTATCTCTGAGAAGAGATGTGACAGTTGTGCGCATTCGCAAGAAGATGATTACAATGAGGCTCTGAAGGCCTTTTTACAATAATAAGGAATGTAAAAAACCCTAGACATCCAAAAACCTAACCCTAGGAGATGAAACACCAAAAGTCATGTGGACCCTGTTTGGGTAAGTTAGTACATCAACTTCCCGGGGTCGTAACTTTTGCATACGATCTCCGTTTTAGGCGTATGATAGCCCATTGGAAAGGTATCATGGAGGAGATTCATTTTAGGTGAAATATATATATGAAACTTTCATATTGAAAACCTGTTTTCCCAAAAAAACATCGTTTAGGGCCTCAAAACGGCTCTGGAAGTGAAAACTACTAAAACTAGTACATTACCAAAAATGCCAAAAAATTGTTTTGAGCCAGTTGAGAAAGGTGGGTGGCCATTGATATCCATCTAGATCAATCCTCCCTCCTTAGGAATCAATGTTCTCAATTTCGTTGAGGTCCCCCATCAGATAAGGAAATTTCTGTTGAATTTGGCTCTTGGTGAGCCACTTGCCTTGGTGCAGAAGCTGCCCTCCTTTGATGACTAGATAAAGTTGGATCCTTTTTTTTTGAGTTCCCTTGATCTGTGTGTCCACAATATGATCATTGGATTCCTTTTGTATGAATTTGGGGTTGAGCTCTGTTGGTGTTAGTTGTTCTACTAGTTATGAGGTGTCCAATAATGGTGGAAAATAAGGGCGAAGGAGATCCATGTTGAAAACTTGGTGCAGGCTGAGGAAAGGAGGAATGTTGAGCTCAAAATCATTATCCCCCATGGCCTTGGTAATAGTGTATGGATCATAACGAAGTGGGCGAAGCTTCTAATGGGGTCCTGTAAGGCATTCTTTTTGCAAGTGCAACAAAACTTTGTCACCCACCTGAAACTTATGTGGCACCCGATGTTGATCATGGCGTTGTTTGTACTTGTCATTGGACTTCTGTAGGATATCCTTAACCTATTGGTGGATGTGCTGGATCTACTCAATGAACTGGGTTTCTTTGTTAGCTTCAGTTGGACCAAGAGATGAGTCAGTTGAGGTGACTGCAAGGGGAAGTGCAACATCTATGGGACCCAATGGGTGGAATCCCAACCCCACCTGAAAGGGGTTGTGTCCGGTTGATTTATGCAGGGCTCAATTGTAGCTATGATGGACATAGGAAAGGCTCTCATCCCATGTGTTATGGTTCTTTGAATTATACATGTGAAGGATATGAACAATCATTTGATTTACAACCTCGGTTTGGCCATCTCGCTGTGGGTCCAATGCTGTGGATTTGGTGAGCTTGGTGTCCAGCAGTGATGAGAAGCTCAACCAGAATTTGCTAAGAAATCGACTATCCTAATATGAAACAATGGTTTTTGGGATTCCAAAATGTACCCAGACTCGTTCAAAGAAGAGCTTGGCAGTGGCCTCTGTTGTGATGCTCTTCTTGCAGGAAACCAGAATCGTCATCTTAGAAAAGTGATCAACAACCACAAAAAAAAGTCATTTTCCTAGTTGGTGGATGGGAGGGATGACATGTAGTCCATTGAGATGGATTCCCATGGATTTTCAAGAGTAGGAAGAGGTGTTTACAGGCCCTTTTTCTTAGTGGTCAGATTGGCAATAGTGCAGGCAGTGCAGGACTTGATATACTTGTTGACATCTTGTCAAAGTTTCGACCATTAGAAATGTTTTTGTAGCATTGCCACTATCTTTTCGATGTCGAAGTGTCCTACCACCTGACTGTAGTGGGCTTCCTAGACCAACTTCTCTCTCTCACTTGATGGAATAGAGATATGGCCCAGACGACACAACAACCCATCCTCAAGATGGAAATTATCGACAACTGCGTTTGCACCCAACATTTGGTAGGTGGTGGCGAATTCAGGGTCTGTCTCATAGAGTTGGGTCCATATAGATGTCTCATGGTCGCAAGAGTATAGCACTGTGGTCAGTGCCACGAATGGCAATCTGCTGAAGAAATCAGCGACACGATTGGTGCTTCTTGTTTTATACTTGATGTTGAGGTGGAATTTTTGCAAGTATGTGGACCACTTTTGATGGCCATCATTCTGCAATTTTACCTGTGTCTGCATGAACTGTAGTGGCTTATGATCATTGTGGATGACTGTATCCTTCCTAAGAATGTAATGTCTCCACTAGTGCCAGGCTTGCACAATGGATTACATTTCTTTGTTGTAAGTAGGGTACTTACGGATAGTATCTGACAATGTCTCACTGTGATAGGCCACGGGGTGGCCATGTTGAGTGAGAACGATGCCCAAAACATAGTCTGAAGCATATATCTTGATCTCAAAGGGATGTTGCAGGTCTGGTAGTGAAAAGTATTGGGGATGAGCACAAGAGTTGCTTCAAATCATCAAACACTTGTTGTTGGGACCAACCCCATGCAAATTTCTCCTTACCACCACCCCTATTTATTTGGCTGAGGTCCCATGCAATACGGGAGAATCCCAACACGAACCTACGATAGAAATTGGCAAGGCCCAACAAGCTTTGAAGCTCAGTGAATGTTGTTGGGGTTGGCCAGTCATGGATGACTTGGATCTTGTCTGGATCCACATGTACGCTATGATGATCAATGATGTAGCCCAGGTAATGGACCTTGTCCATGCCGAAGGAGCATTTTTCCAAGTTGGCGTATATCTTGTGTTGTCGCAGGGTGTGCAGAACCTGTTGAATATGTTGCAAGTGTTCGACCCAAGTCTTGCTGTAAATTAGAATGTCATCTAGATACACCACTACAAAAGTATTGGGGAATGGTCATAGGATATCATCCATCATCCTCATGAAAGTGGCTGGAGCATTTTTCAAACCAAAGGCCATGACCAACCATTCAAAAAGGCCTTCCTCTGACTTGAAGACAGTCTTCCATACATCTATCTATTCTATCGGGACTTGGTGGTAGCCAGACTTCAGATCAATATTACTAAAGTATTTGGCCCCCATGAGTTGATCAAGGAGGTCGTCGATTCGGGGAATCAGGTATCGGTTTCTGACTGTGATTTTATTCAGATCCCAGTAATCAATACAGAGTCACCAGGTTCCATCTTTCTTTTGTACCATCATGATTGGGTCCCACAAGGTGATGAGATGGGATGGATGTGCCCCTTGTGGAGAAGTTCTTGGATCTATCTCTTGATCTCCTCATTCTCTAACAAAGAGTGACAATAGACTGTCCCATTGGGCAGCGGTGCATCGGGGGTCAGATCGATGGGGTGATTGACCTGGCAGTGCAGAGGTACCCCTGTAGGATAGGGGAAGATATCTGAGTATTCTTCCACGACCTTATCTACTTGATTCTACTGTGTGGAGAGGTTGGCCGTAGAGACCCTGGATGTGGTTGTGATCTTTCTCTTATTCTGAGAGAAATCACGAAGAAGACAAACTTTCTTGTCTGAGAGATGACCTTCCTGCATTGCTTAGTAGAGATCAAGGAAATAACACTAGGTGGGACTTCCTTGGGTATCTTGTACAATTTCTTGTTCAAAGTAATAATAACACTACGAGGCCTAGACTCATATACAGCATGACATTTCCATAAATAAGGTTGGCCCAGTAGAACATCACAAACATCGAGAGGAGAAACATCACACAATACCTCATCTTTGAAGTGCTTGATTTCATACGACAGTCGACACTATTGGTTGATGTAGATATCGCTTCCTTGGCAGAGCCATCCAATGGTGTAGCATTGTGGGTGTGGCATTGTTGGCAGGGCCAGCCGCTTGATGACCTCTGTTGAGATGAGGTTCTTCTGGCTACCGCTATCAACAATGAAGTGCAGTGGGGTGCCTTTTACCCACATCTGTGAATGGAAGAGGCGCTCTCCTTCTTATAACTTGTCTGGTTCACTAGGCTGGAGCTTGGTGGTAGCAATGATGGCACTGAGTTTCACGTCAATGATCTGTCTTCCCCTTTATGTTTCTGGCTTAGAGTTAGAATCCGCATCTAATTCATAGGATTTCACTTCTTCCACCAATGACTTCTTTGAGCGGCAGTCAACAGTGTTATGTCAAGGGATCTTATGGAAGTCACACCACTTCTAGGTATCTTTCTTTGTCTTTCTGGTGTCCTTCTTTGCTTGTGGCTTGGATTGGTTGTCCTGATACTGTCCATATTTTCTCTGTCCTTTTTTCTGTGGGTTGGGGCCGCCCTTTCCTGGCTTTTTTTGTGAGGGGTTCCAAGGCGCAAATTGTCATGTCTTTTGTTTGAGCTTCTGCTCGATTTTGATGGCATATCGGTAGGTCGCGCCCAAGGATGAGATGTCCAGAAATTCCATTTCAGTATGGATGTATCTATGCAGAGCACCGCGATACTTGAGCACCAGATGTCACTCTAAATATTTGATACCCAGCTTGGGGCACAGGGTATGGAAGATATTTGTGAAATCTGGCACTACTTGGTCTCTTTCTTGCCGCAGTGTGGTCCATTTGGTATACAGGTCGTCATAACTTTCGACAGGGTAGTATTTTTCCTTAATAACATCCCTGAATGATTCCCAGCTGGCCATGACTGAAAATAATGAGGGTTCCTCTGTTTCCTTTTGCTCACAGAAAGTTTCCCACCAATCTTTGACATGGGGAATGACTTTGAGGAGCACAAAAGTAATCTTTTCTCTATTCGAAAAGTTATGGACAAAAAATACCCTGCTATTAGATTCAACCACTTGTCTACAACATCTGCGTCTATTTGACCATCAAATATAGGAATATTGAAGTTTATTTGTACCTTTAAGGAGGCAACGCCTCTGTTCGAAGAAGATGCGTCACCTGTTGGTAGCCGCCGAAGGATTTGCGCGAAACTATCCATCATATCATTCCTCTGTTGTGTGAGGGCTTCCTCAATAAACAATTTGAAAGGATATCCTATCCTGTCATATTTCTTTTCTCTTACCATGAGAGGTCTCTTGGGCATGCAAGATCTTTTTTCCTCAAGAGAAACAAGCTCAAGACCCAACGCTTTGTACTCCGACCTTGTTGGGGACATGCATTAAGATGACAAGGAGAAGACGGCTCTGATACCAATGATCTGGATTTTATGAGCAGAACGAAATGAATACATATTATTAACATGTTCTTAACACAAAATAATAGAGATACAGTAAAATTGGTTTTCTATTCAATAACGAAATAAGCTAAAACTGTAAAATGCAGCGGCAACAATCTTGTTGGAATGGTGGTGGCTTATCTTTGAGAAGAGATGTGACGGTTGCACGCATTCGAAAGAAGATGATTACAATGAGGCTCTGAAGAAATTTTTACAATAAGAAGGAATGTCAAAAACCCTAGACATCCAAAAACCTAACCCTAGGAGATTAAGCACCAAAATTCATGTGGGCCCCGTTTGGGTAAGTTAGTACATCAACTTCCCAAGGTTGTAACTTTTGCATACGATCTCCATTTTAGGCGTATGATAGCCTGTTGGAAAGGTATCATCGAGGAGATTCATTTTAGGTGAAATATCTAAGGAAATTTTATATTGCAAATCTGTTTTCCCAAAAAACATCGTTTAGGGCCTCAAAACAGCTTCGGAAGTGAAAACTGCTAAAAATAGTAAATTACCAAAATTGCCAAAAAATTGTTTTGAGCCAGTTGGAAAAGCTAGGTGGCCACCGACATCCATCTGGATCAATCCTCCCTCCTTAGGAATAAATGTTCTCCATTGCATTGAGGTCCCCCATTAGATGAGGGAATTTCTATTGAATTTGGCCCCGGGTGAGCCACTTGCCTTGGTGCAGGAGCTGCCTTGCTTTGACGACTCGATAAAGCTGGATCCTTTGTTGTTGAGTTCCCTTGATCTGTGTGTCTACAATATGATCATTGGATGCATGTTGTATGCATTCGGGGTTGAGATCTATTGGTGTTAGTTGTTCTGCTACTTCCGAGGTGTCCAATAATGGTGGAAAATAAGGGCGAAGGAAATCCATCTTGAAAACTGGGTGCAGGTTGAGGAAAGGAGGAATGTTGAGCTCAAAATCATTATCCCCCATGGCCTTGGTGATAGTGTATGACCCATAACGGAGATATAAAATAGAAATATACAAGGATATTGCAAGAGAGCTAATAATATAATAGATATATATCATATATATAACAAGAGACACAAATATACAATAATACACAATTTCTATTAATGAGCGAAATGTACAAAATTGTAGAAATATAGAGTCAAAGACTCGTTAGAAAGGTGGCAGCTTGTCTCTGAGAAGAGATGTGATGGCTACTCGCATTCAAAAGATGATAATTTTACAATAAGGCTCCAACTTCCTTTTTATCATAAAGAAAATCCAAAACCCTAACCCTAGAAGATGAAAATCCAACAGCTTTGTGGACCATGTTTTGGGTAGTTTGGTGTATCAACTTCCCGGGGGCGTAACTTTGGCATACAATCTCTATTTGGGGTGCACGATAGCTTGTTTTAAAGGTATCATTGAGGAGATTCATTTTGGAGGCTCAACCAATCCTTCAAGTATCATTGAGGTGCTTGATCTCGAAAAAACTTCATTTAGGCCCTCAAAATGGCCACGAAAGTTTAGGAACCGAAAAACTGCTAAAAATAGTAAGTTGTCAAAAGATTGTTTTGATCCAGTTGGAATAGGTGGGTGTCCACCGATATCCACCTAGATCAATTCATCAACCTAAAATAGAAGAACCAAACATATAAGTGAGATATTAGATTCTATAAGAAAATGCTTGGATATTCGTAAATTTGTAGATACTGTCTTAATAGAAATTAAAATGGTAAACAATAATATAAAAAAAAAAATCAACCCAAGAGGAAGGAAAAAAATTGAAATATTTATTGATCAATGGGGTCAAATTGAACTATGGGCTCACAACCCAGAGGTCTCAGTCATTCACAATTTATTTACAATTGCAATCTGTAACGACCTAGCTACAAATGGGTCTCTAACTCTAAGAATGAAAATTAACAATCACCCTATATTTCTCTTTTGTAGATTAAAGGAGTTGAACCTTTTTCACTCTAGTTGATCTTATTTAATAATACTCCTCTAGCTATTTAGTTCTATTGGAATCCAATTAGTCTCTGCAATGCTTCAAATTTGGAAGTATTTCCACTTTGTATCCCCATCTAGAGAATGAGTCAAACTTATTTTGATGATTACGATTTCCTTCATTTTTTTTTTCTAATAGCGAGTGGGTCTTCCATAGCCAAGGGACAAATGAACTTTTCAAATTAGTAGAAGCAAACTCTTCCATAGGAAGTTTGTACACTAGCCCATGATCTGAACTTGACAAGCAACTAACTAAAAAAAATTATGTGAAAGGGGAAGAAAATCCTTTATTTTTGTTTGAGGTTGTTTTTTGAAGGCCGAGGATGATCTTGCATCAAATTGTCATGCATGATCCTATCCATTGACAATTCATGATCATTTTCCATGTTGTTATCAACAACAAAATTGGCCAAATGAAACCACCATTTTGATAACTTCAGTGTGTTGGGAATCCATTTGCGATAGTCCAAGACCATTGCCAATAGTAGCCTATGGAAACATTTAGAAACCATTTCCATATGTACATTTCTCTTCTAATAGACTACATCAATCCTCTCCCGCACAAGGAACGAATTAGGGTGATGGTTACTACCCATCGCCATAAATGCATTACTTTGAAAACATTCAATAATGCATATTGATCATCCCCAAAGGAAATCTATAACAATGTACACTTACAATTACCATATGGGCCTTGTGTTTGAAACTTGCAGGAACAAGTGTTGATTTTCAACACTAGAAGCTAAAAGAAACCAAAAGATAGTCTATAATTATGAGTGAAAACTATTGTGATAGGATATCATGCGAAACAATGAGTAACCATCACCATATCGGTTTCATGTTCTATTTAAAGATGATAGACAATGTGCATCTCCAAATCTATTTCCAAGGTGATGATTTTAATCATTTTCTCAATGTTACATTTGAATGCTTTCTTATAGTTATTACACGATAGTCAATGACTGTCACCAAATGTTGATTTGAAATATCAAACCTTTCATGGAGATAATTATTGACTATCACAAATGATTACAAACAAACAAAAACAAAATTGAAATACTAAATCTCAAAAATAATTTCATGTTATTTTAGTTCAGCTAAGTTTCATATAGTAATTACATGTAGCCTACCTTTCTCATTAAGTGCATATGCCGCAGCCAACATCAAAACATTATTTTGTTGTTACATGCACTTACATTACTTCTCTCAAAAATAGCAACGTGTTTTTGTAATCAAGCATCAAGTATTCACTATTACTAGCACAGCCACATAATTGTGGCTGATCAACGCCGAAAGGTTGATAAGATGAAAAGAATATTTAAAAGAATATATTAAATTTTATTATTGATTAACAAATAAACGGTTGAGCTTCATTTATCTGGTGTTAATATTTTAATTTCTGTTAATCACTTACGTGGCAATCAGTTAGCTA
>JZKD02S1324890.1:0-11789 GCA_000966675.3 Picea glauca
GCATGGTCTTGGCATGGGAGCACATCATTGCATGCATAGATCGCATGGTCCTGACATCAACACGTTAGAATAAAAGAGATGTGCTCGTTTTTCCATAGACATTATAGCAATATTGTCACCCAACCATAGGCACGAAACCACCCCCGAGCACCTTTAACCTTGACAGACAGAATAATTCCGTAAGCAAACCTTAAAACCAATAGCCAGCCAAGATAGCGTATCTCTCTCCAAGGCTAGTGTACCAAGCAAAGAATCCAAACCATAACCAAGTAGAAAGTCCAACCATAACCAAAAGCCAAAATCCTAGTTGTAGTAGCTGCAACTACACTCCATTTCCAAAACTTGCGCACCACCAGTCTGTGTGAGTTGTGAGAGTATGAATGAACAAATGAGCTCAAGCGCCCTCTTATTTATAGTGCTCTTTGTCACTTGTTCATGCCGACTTCTTCTTTTAGAGGTTAACACTTAAATACTAATTCTTTTATTGAGCTGACAAGTCTCTAGGGTTTCTACACACCTGTTTAGGGTTTCTCTTGCTTCTCAGAATATTCTAGTCTTGTCAAAGGTTACACGTAGAGGTTAATATTTCCCACAACTACCATAATATCAACACTCCCTCCCTCCCTCCCTAGCTAGGGAGGTATTAAAGGCATTGGTTTTGAGCGCAAACAAACCATTCAATCAGTAGCATCATCATAGCCACACATGCTATCTCATGATCATGTAGATTAACTCAACATCACCACTATCAATATCATTTGATAACATCAATTGCATCATCTCTCGAAGCCATACTCCATCTGAGTAATCAGTTACGATGCTGAATAAGTCACTCACTTAACAACGTGATACAAGGGCCATTCTTCTAACCTGGACATACGTCCTAGAAGAATGATTGTCCCAACAGATGCTGAAAGCCACGCCATGGGCTACATAGACCATTCCTACAGGAATGTCAGTCTCAAACTATTTTCTAATCTGGTCATATGTACCATAGAGATCCATCTCTACCCATATTCCTTAGAAAATATCCGTCTTGTATCAACCACCTTAATCGGGATGTCATGTCCTTAGGAGACGTACTATTTAACCTGATAATCACCGTGCCTCAGGGAAAATACTAGTCCATGATATGTCAGCAATCTGTCAACCTGGACCATTCTCCACGAGGAGAATGTCTGTCCACCAACAATTCGTTCTGCCAGGACCATTATTTGTCTGGAGAATGTCTGCCCATCAACACACTGACTATCCATCTAGCTGGAAATCATCTCCAACACTAGTGGTAGTCTCCATAGCAATGAGATAGTAACATACAACTTCTACAATGCCATCCAATAGAACACAATTGTGTCTATTCATAGTAGTATACAACTACTATCCAATGGTACACAACCACTCCTAGTAGCACACGACTACTAACCAATGACACATGGTCACTACTAGTGGATCACATCCACCACAGTAGCATACAACCACTGTCCAACGACATACAATCTCTACAACACCCATATTATCTGATATCAACCTACATAATATCATGATACAAACTAAATCATCTAAGCCATGCTTCCACTCACACCTGTGAGATTTGGAAGAGCATCTGCCCTCGGAAAGTAAAACATCAGCCATGGGCTATCTGGACTATTCTTCCCAAGCATAGGAGAATAACTATCTCTGATTTATGAGCATAGACCATCCACCTAACTGGGTTATTCCTCCAACACTAATCACAGTGCAACCTGGAGAGAACAAGTCTGCCCTAGGGAATGCTTATCCCCAATTGTTGAACCTAGACCATTCTGCTTGACCACTACTCAGAGTGATTGCCAAGAAGAATGACTGTACTAGACCATTCCCCCACATGGATAGATACTTCATATGAAGAACATGGATAGATACTTCATAGTCTTCACAGATTCTTCTTCGATGGATCATATCATTGGGGATTAGCTCCCTCCTAATCCCAACTTCATGCCTGAATGAGCAATATGCATGCTTTTCTTTTGGAATTTTGTGATCAACTCTTTCCATCTGAGAGAGTCCATGTTTTTGTCCGCTGCATTTCTCTTTGCTTTCTACAAAGTGTCACAAGCCTGTTCTGGTTTCCTTTTGATTACTGACTTCCTTCGAGTCTCTTTAAGTTTGTTTCTATCTGTTCTGATTGCTTCCCATCTGGCAGTTGTTGCAAGCATTGTGTCATCTTTAAAACTTCTTTTATGGAAACTTCTGCAAAGATTGTTCATCAAACATATTTCATAAGGGTACCTGCCCGGAACAAGAACAACAAGAGCAAACAAGAAATATCTTTCTAGAGGAGATGTTAGTTCATCTTGCAAACAAGTACAATAAGCATCTATATCAATACAGTCAACTATTCATTGCACCTAGCAAAAATAGAACCTTTCAAACACTGCTTTCACAACTTGTAAAGTAACAACTATCACCTTTCATATATACAAATTTGAAGCTTAACAATTTAATCAAACTTGGAACCTGAAGCCTCACTTGCTATGGAGGGTGCACTTGTTCTTCTGAATGCACTGAATCCAAGATTACAGCTTGGACAAGGTCTCTAGTACTTTCCCTGCAAACACACTCATGTTTTCCTAGATGATATAACTTGGATAGCATATAGAAGTGCATACCTTTGAAGTCTTGTAGCATCGTCCAACTTGTCTTCCAGTCCGAAACTATATACCACATTGATAAGAGGATATTAGAAATTGAATCAAATGATTTAATTATTAGAACAAGCTAGAAACTCTAAAATTTCAATCTTCGACCACAATAAATTTGACCAGAAGTTGACCTTTGACTTTGACTTTAACCAAAAATTCAAACCTGACGTTTTTGCTAGCTGAGGGAACCAAGAGGTGTGCTAGGCTAGGGCGCACTAGGATGTCAAGGAATTAGGTCAAATGCTTTACTAGAAGTGCCCGAACACAAGGGTTAGGGTTTGTTGCAACTGCATAATAAAATAACCTAGCTGTAGTTGCAATTGGTGTCATAACGAGCTTAACAAATAACTTCTCAATCTATCTTTCAGTGGTTAGACTGTCTAAAGATAGTGTGGGCCCATAACCTGTTAGAATAAAAGAGATGTGCTCGTTTTTCCATAGACAATATAGCAATATTGTTACCAAACATAGGCACGAAGCTACCCCCGAGCACCTTTAACCTTGACAGACAAAATAATTCGAGAAACAAACCTTAAAACCAATAGCCAACCAAGATAGCGTATCTCTCTCCAAGGCTAGTGTACCAGGCAAAGAATCCAAACCATAACCAAGTAGAAAGTCAACCATAACCAAAAGCCAAAATCCCAGTTGTAGTAGCTGCAACTGCACTCCCTCTCCAAAACTTGCACACCACTAGTCTATGTGAGTCGTGAGAGTGTGAATGAACAAATGAGCTCAAGCACCCTCTTATTTATAGTGCTCTTTGTCCCCTGTTCAGGTTGACTTCTTCTTTTAGAGGTTAACACTTAAATATTAATTCTTTTATTGAGCCGACATGTCTTCTAGGGTTTCTACACACCTATTTAGTGTTTCTCTTGCTTCCTAGAACAGACTAGTCTCGTCAAAGGTTACACGTAGAGGTTAATACCTCCTGCAACTACCATAATATCAACACAACATGTCATCATGGCTCCCAAAGCGAATGGACGACTCCCGAGGTTGACGTTGTGTGATCCACAACATCGCTCGAATTTGATGACCATCTTCCAAATCTGCTGTTCATTGCTGCTTCCTTCTTTGCTATGTTCGTCAATGCTTCCTTCTCCACTTTGTTCGTGAAACTCGACTGACGTTCCATTTGGTCCTGAAATACACATTTCATTATTCTTCATCAGACGCTGGTAAGTACATTTTTTCACACTGTTACAATGTATTCTTTCAAAAACTCTTACATAACAGTTCAACTTCCATCTAAAAAAATGTACAAATTGTCTAGTGTAGATTATGATTGAATATTTTTACCCAATAAAACCGATCATTGTCCAAACCACATGTTTGCCTTTGAGCGTCCTTCCAACACCTTCATATTCTAAGAAAGAAGCTTATTGGCTCCAGGTGAGCTGTCTGGTAATAAGCTCATAAGGTGGAATCATATTCCTCTCAAAATCCCTACCTGCATCATCGCCACTATTATCATTATCAGATATCATCCCATGCCTTTTACTTCAACAACTCACAATATTCTTTTTCTCCTCCTAAAGCATCTCACAAAAGTGGGGATATCAACTGGAGTAGAGGGTGACCGATTTCTCCTCCTATAATGATTCTTTTCGTGACATTTATGAATCTTCAGTCTTACCTCCTTTCTCATTATGCCCTCTTCAACACCATTACACCCGTTCTCCCAAAAGCTTTTTCTCTTCTTCACAAAACATTCCCAAAATTGCAATAACCTGACACACTTTTCTTCTTTTTATGAAGTTTTCAAAAGTCAAAATCTACAACTAGGATGGGACTGATAGCAATGAATGAGATCTAGAAGCTGAGTTTGATTATAATTTTAGGTTGTGATGTTGTGAGGGATTATAATTCCAGACTGTGATGAACCTTGATCTTGTTTTCTGCAATGTCATGCAAAAGAAAGGCCAGATAAGAAATGCTTCTTCCTGAACCCAAATGCTATAACACGGAGAAAGCTTTTCATCTTATTCACAAAACGTTCCCAAAATTGCAATATTCCGACACATTTTTCTTCTTCTTTTTATGAAAATTTCATAAGTCAAAATCTACAATTAGGATGGGATGGGTAGCCATGAATGAGATCCAAAAGCTCAATTTGATTATAATTTAAGGTTGTGATGTTGTGGGGGGATCTTGATGAACCCTAAGCTCGTCTTCTACAATGACATGCAAAAGAAAGGTTAGATAGGAAATGCTCCTTCCTGAATGCAAATGCTCCTTCCTAAATGCAAATGCTATGACACGAGTGAAAATTCCATGTGTTATTGTACTACAAATATTGTAATAAAATTTTTGTTTTAAATATTTCGTGTAAAGTTTCAAGGATATGCATTGGAAGGTTTCCATGTTCCCTTTCAGTAACGAATACATAATATTATCACTCTCCATAATTGACACATATCAATGAAATTGGTGCTGCTTCACTTTCCAATTTTATTTTTTGTTCTTGCTTATTATTTTGTATTGTTAATTTCTGTTTTAAATTTGATAGCTTAAATGTTTGCAAAGATAATTTTAAGAGTTTTGTTTTGAGTGGTGTGTTTTATCAAGTGTGTATTTTTCTCATACACCAACTTATGATTGATTGCTACAGATCATATTGCTACAAAACTCTAGAATTAAATCACCAGCTGAATGTTTCCTGTTACATCGTTTTGTTTTCAGTAAATTACAATTGGATTTCTAGATAGTCATTAAGCAAGTTAATTAAGGTGTCCAACTAGATCATTAAAACTTTAAAGTCTTGCATATATTTTGTATGAGACCTCATAAGCTTCACAAACCTTGGGTTGATAATGAAATGCATAAGTAAACTAAATATCATCCTAAGAAATTAATAGGAGATATAGCGGACTTGCCATTTTTGGCGTCGTTATTGGGAAGCTCATTCTAACATCACTATTGATTTTCCAATTAAATATTATGAAGAGGAAGCACTTATAAACATATTTCTCCCTCAAGTCTTCCTAATTTTAATGGTTTGGACAATGAACATCTAGATACTTTTCTTTTTGAGTTTAATGTTCTTTTTAGGTGTTATGATTATATGAGAAATGCTCAAAAGTTGAAACCATTTCCTGCCACGTTAAATAATGCAACACTATGCTGGTTTATGAGATCTGGTGGGAAGAGTCTCAATATGTGGGATGCTAAGAAACAATCATTTCTCAAAAAGTATTAGGATTACTGCAAAGCAAGAGGCCTTCGTGAAGAAATTTTCAAGATGACTTAAAATGAGGATGAAAGTTTAGAGGATTACACGGAATGGTTTCGGTACAATTTGCAAAGATCCAAACGTAGTAAGTTGGATAAGGATACTCTATGAAACATTTTGATAAGATGTATAAGACATTACTATCTTGATCTTTTGAATTTAATGGGAGGAGGAAACATTTCTTAAATTGAGTATGATCCGATTTGTGAATTATGTAAAAGATATTCCCGAGGAACTTCAAAACATGAGAAATTTATTAGGGACATTTATGCCATAATTACTAAATCATTAGGAGGAGGATTTATGCATGTAGACATCGGTAATTTATTAGAAAATTTAAAAACTGATATTCTTAGCACATTAAGCTCACATTATAACATGTTGTAGGTTAGAAACAAAGAAGTAGAGGCTGAGAAAGCACTATCCATATTTTGCTCAAAGTGTAGGAAAAAACATTCTTTAAGAGAATTCCCATTGAATAATGTTGAACTATGTGGCATTTGTGAGCAAGATCACACTACCAACAACTTCCCTTCTTTACTTGAATTAAAATGTGTGTATCAAGGCACTGATGAAGCTACTGAGCACGTCAGTTTTATCGCTCAAAAGAGACCATGGAAACCACAACCACTAGGTATGACTCATGATCCTTCTCAATCATTTAATTCATTTTCAAATAATCAACAAATGCCATATCCCCCACAATCTGTTGGAATTTTAAATTTTCTAGTTACACAATTACAGTTACTTAATCCAATAGCAACTGTAGTAGGATCATTGAAAGATAGACAATCACATATACAATAGAACACAAATATTATCCTGGGAAACCCTCGTGGGGGAGAAAACCTAGCAATCAAAATCCTCAATATAGATTCCTTCAACCAGTACAATGATGCACTATATCTCTCCAAGAAAGACCAAGACCAAAACACCAAAAGAACCAGTCTTGAAGACTTGTGTGCTAGACCTTCTTATGCTCTCCAAGATGCACAAGAGAAGTGTGTGAGTGTATGACCAAATGAGAGGAACCTATCTGTTAAGTTTTGAGCTATTATTAGGTTTCTTTTCAATTTACTGGATAACCATAACATAGGTAGAATCACTTAGAGAAACACAATCACAATATACACAACATTTATCCTGACAAACCCTCATGGGGGAGAAAACCCAACAAAAGTTCCTTAATATAGATAACCAATACAATAAACCAAAACACTAGAGAATATCCAACACTAAGCAATGCACCTCTCTCTTCCTTCTTCTCCCAACTGCAACTCTCCAAACTTGCGCACTTGATGAGTGAATGAGTGAGTGAACAAATGAGGCGCTAGCCTCCTTTATGTATACTAGCTGGCATGCGCTGGAAAGGTGTCTCTTCACTGGGCAGGTCTGACTTCTATTCTTAGTGGTTAAAACCAATTTAATAATGTCCGGGGGATGACTTCTTAATTAGCATAATATAATTAGGGTTTGACCAATCCACAAAAGGGGATTGATCTAATTAATAATGACTCAATAATAAATAGAATACTCTTTACAATTACAATATTTCAACACTCCCCCTTAACAAGAAGGGTATTCAACAACGTCATCGGGAGAGAGAGAGAGGGAAACAACATCTGGAACACTGACTGACATATCTATAAATCATCATAAGTTTTTCTCATCATCAATATCATCATCCACAATAAGGCGCTGGAATGACATCATCATCCTCTGCATCAACATGGATTAGTATAACACTAATACATCATCATCATCAATAACATCAACAACAACAACATCATCATCACAACACAAAGGCTGGAGCAACAACATCATCACAACACGAAGGCTGGAGCAACAACATCATCACAACACAAAGGTTGGAGAAACAACATCATCATCATGGAACACCATAATGAGGCAGGTGTTACAACATTTTGTGGTACTCTGACAGTCCCTAAGGAGTTGCCCATGAATCATAGGATTCCCTAGGATATAAAATCCTAACAGAGCTACCATGTGGTACTCTGACAGACCCTCCTTACCGGACCTTCAAGATCTGCCCAGGAATCATAAGATTCCCTAGGATTATTAAAATCCTAACTGAGCTACCACTACTGAACACAACTAGCATATACATGCACAAGTACTCTGACAAACCGTCCTTACCAGACCTTCGAGATTTGTCCAGGGATGCTCAGTCCCATAGGATATAAAAGCTTAACTACGCTACACACTGTTAGTCAAGATATCATAGTATGATCAACATCACTCCCCCTTTCGGACTATACCAAGCTTGTCTCTAAAGTGCTCAAACTTTACACGAGACAGAGGCTTGGTCAACACATATGCAACCTTCTCATATATTCTAACATATTGGACCTTTCTGGCTCCTCTCTGCACCATATCATGGATGTAGGGATACCATATCTATGTGTTTTGACTTGTCATGGAACACATGGTTCTCTTTCATCTTTATGCATCTCTGATTATCACATAGAATCACGGTTGCTTCCATCTCCAGATCAAATAGACTTGCCAACAACTTCTAGAGCCAGATGGCTTCACAATTGGTGGAACATGCAACAATGTATTCCGCTGCTGGCGTGCTGAGAGAAATACTGGATTGCTTCCTACTCTGCCATGAAGTCATGAATGACCCTAGACTGAAACAACATCCTGAAGTGCTCTTTCTATCAGAAACACTTCCAACCCAATCTGAATCGGTATAATAGATCGATTTGAAGTCTTGATCTCCATTGTAGCAGAGACCAAAGTCCAACATACCCTTAAGGTATCTCATCACATGTTTTGCAACAACAAGGTGAACACGTTTGGGCTCTACCAGATACCGATTCAAGGTGTTCACAACAAAACATATATTTGGCCTGGTGTTCTTTAGATACATCAACGATCCAATGATCTGTCTGTATAGCGTGGCATCAACCAATTCTGACGAAGTATCAACCAAGAGATTCAACTTAGTTTCCATGGGTGTGTTCATGGATTTACACTCCAACATATCAAAGCTCTTCAATATTTCAACAATATACTTCCCTTGGTTAAGGATGATCTTCTCTGGGATCTGCCAAACTTCGAGACCTAGGAAATAATGCATCAAGCCTAGGTCTTTCATCTCAAATTCTGCAATGATCTTCTTCTTACAATCAATGATGAGATTTTCTTCTCCATTTAAGAATAAGTCATCGACATACAACAATAATATAATTGGCTCATCATTCATAACCTTGAAGTAAAGGTTAGAATCAACTTTACTCTTGGTAAATCCCAAGCTCATCAGGAAACTGTGAATTCTTCCATACCAAGCTCTAGGATCTTGTTTCAATCCGTATAGGCCCTTCTTCAACTTGCATACATGTGTCTTTCTATCTTCAACCTCAAACCCTTGAGGTTTTTCTATGTACACTTCCTCTTCAATGACAACATTTAAGAAAGTTGTTTTCACATCCATCTGGTGTCCACTTCATTTTAGCTGCAAGGGCTATGATGGTTCTGATTGACGTGTATATGGCTACAGGAGAAAACATCTCTTCATATTCAATGCCTTCATTTTGAGAAAATCCACGAGCTACAAACCTTGCTTTATTTTCTCAATACTTTCATCAACAACATGTTTTATCTTGTATATCCATTTGAAAGATACCACATCCTTGCTCTTCGCTCTGGGAACTATTTCCCATACATCATTCTTTATAATGGATTTGTATTCTTCTGTCATGGCATCTGCCCATTATTTATTTTGAATGGCTTCTTCAAAGCAAGTAGGTTCCTTCTCTATGAGATCACACATCAAAGCCATATAACAGGAGAATGGATTCAGTTTCTTAACTTGTCTCATAGTTCCTTCAGGGACACCATACTTCTCTCCATCTTGAATAAGTTCCCTTTCCCAAGCTGTCTTTCTCTTGTGAGTGATCGTCATCTAGGGAGGTTCTTGAGATTCTATCATATCATGATCTTCATGAATCTCATCATTGGTGGAAACTGTGGCTTCCCTCACTGGTTCTTCAACTCTGGGAGCTACAGGTTCTTCTTCATATACTTCTTCAAGATGACATCTCCTTGATTTATTGAGTACTGCATATTCATAAAAGGTTACATCTCTGTTGATCTCAATATGATGGTAACCTGGAATGTAAATTTTGAAGGCCTTAGAGACCTCACAATATCCAAAAAATATTCCCTTCTTTCTCGAAGGGTCCAACTTGGTTCTCTTCTCTTTCAGAATGTGTACAAATACTAGACAACCAAATATTTTGAGATGGCTCACTTATGGCTTCTTTCCGGAGAAGATATATTCAGGGGGTTTTGAACCCAAGTGCACTATGGAATAATATGTTTTGTACATACTGTTGTTCTTGCTGCTTATGCCCATAAGTGCATTGAAAGATCTTGATTGTGGATCATAGTCTTCACTACTTCCATTATAGTTCTGTTCTTTCTTTCTGCTACACCATTTTTTTGAGGATTGTAGAGAGTGGTGAGATCCCTATTAATCCACGCATCTCTGCAAAATATTACAAACTCGTTTGAGGTCTATTCTCCTCCATTATCTGTCCCGAGTATCTTGATCTTTCTTTCAGAGAGATTCTTTATCAAGGATTTGAATTCCTTGAATTTACCAAACACTTCATCTTTTGATTTCAAAAAGTAAACCAAGGTTTTGCGAGAATAATCATCAATGAATGACACATAGTATGAATACCCACTAAGAGAGGTTGATGGAATCGATGTTGGCATGATTACATGAAGAATGTGCTTGTCATTGATGGCAAGAACAACAACGAACCAAACCTCGAGAGCGCAGAAGATGCGAAAGCTTAGAAGAGATAGTGGTTTCTAGAAGCGCAGACGAGGTCCAAGAGACGGACTTGCAGGAGGAGAAAAGGTCGAGACCCGTGAACACTTAAAAAACTTTCTAAGTTGGAGAGATCAAAAGATTAGGAGGAAGAGCAACAGTGGCCGTTGGATCATTGATCCAGAGGACCAACAACCGTCGGATCAAATTAAGTGGAAGGATAGGATAAACAAAGATGGAGAGCCATTGGATTTAATCCAAGGCAAAGCTGCATCACAGATAGATCAAGCAGTTGATCTAAGATCTTGATCAAACAAACATCATTCATTTCGAGTCTAAAGTTGTGAGGAGGTTATTGTTTGGGGAATCTCACTTCGGAAGAATTGGTGACTTGAAAAGTCGAATTATTCGAAGTCCCGAAATCCAAAATGAATAAGGACCATCGGATCTGGAGAATATACGATGACCTTTAGATCAGAGAGAACCATGTTGGCAGACCATGTCAGCAGACTACGACAGGAAGGACACATGGTGCAATCAAACAATGACAAGTGTCAAGTTGAATTGACATTTCAGGTACATGAAAATCACAAATTTGAATGACACGTGGCAGCTACTCGGATCATGACATGTCATCAAGTGATGTAAGTAAGTTACGTCACTCCAGGAGTTTTACTTCGGGAGTTTTACCACTAGCACTTGCCCAAAGTCCCGAAGTCTTGAATTCCGAAGTCCTGAAGAGGACACAAAACGTCCGATCTAAATATCACTTCGGGAGCATTCTCGACTGACGATCTACTAAAGTGGAAGGATAGTGTAAGTGGAAGTATTAACCAAAAACTAGTGGTCTCCACCACTTATGACTTCCACAACAGGTGATCACTCCAGAGGAAAATGGAGCAGCGACGTGTCAAAGTCCCGAAGTCTAGAAGTAAGCAGGGACCGTCCATTGTCAAGACTGACAGGTGGCACACGATCCACAACTCTGCAGTGAATTACTTCGAGAGTTTGTGGTTGGGAAGGAAATGAGACTGTCGAAGAGCCGAGGGCCGAAGAAGATCCAGGC
>JZKD02S1324901.1:0-11788 GCA_000966675.3 Picea glauca
TGCGAGTGCAATTGGCAGTTTGATGTATGAAATGGTCTGTACTAGATCGGACATTGCACATGCAGTGGGAGTTTTGAGCAAGTATATGTCAAAACCAGGGAAGGAGCATTAGACAGCAGTAAAAAGGGTTTTCATGTATTTGATTGGCACTGCTAGCTATGGATTGTGCTACCAAGGAAGACAAGGATTGGACAAAGTGTTGGACATACATGGCTTTGTGGATGTAGAATGGGCTGGAGATATGGATCGTAGGAGATCTACAAGCGGATATGTGTTTAATCTATTCAAAGGAGCAATCAGTTGGATGAGCAAAAGACAGGTTGTAGTGGCACTTTCAACTACAGAAGTTGAATACAAGGCAACCACTCATGCAAGTAAGGAAGCACTACGGTTAAAAATATTGTGTTAAGGTATTGGGATGGTACAACAAGTTGTAATGATAGATTTTGACAGTCATATTGCAATTTTATGGCAAAGAACTTGACTTATCATTCAAAGACAAAGCATATTGATATTCAATATCACTTTGTGAGAGACATGGTTGAAGGAAAGAAAGTGTTGCTGATGAAGGTGGACACTTTGAAGAATGTATTTGGGGGTTGCAGGGGGGTGATAGCCCCCTGCGTGGGGGTTTGGGGGAAGCGTCCTCGAGAATCTTTTTTGCCTCGAGAAACATGTCATATTTTTTCCTTGTTTTTCATTTCGTCTCAATTTTCATGTCCATTGTTGGGAGGTTTTTTGGCACATGGTTTTTGTCGATGGTTTTCTATTTCCGATTAAGGAATTAGGGTTGTTGATTAATCCAGTTCATTGGGTTAGGATTTTGGATGTCGATGGTTCCTATATGTAAATTGTATTGTAAACAATGTATTACTATGATTGAATATAGAATATGGTGGTTTTCCCGGTTTGGGTTTCCAAGGGAAAAATATCTGTGTAATGTGTGTATTTTCCATTGTAGCTTTTTTGTTCTTTCATTGAAAATTTGTTTGTAGTAAAATATTGTACAAGGTTAAAATATACAATGATTTGACAGTCTAAAGGAAGAAGTTGTTAAACTTATTATTAATTGATAACATAGAGGGAATATTTGGTTGGATGAGCTAGTAGAAATCAATGTGTAGATTGTTTTTTGAATCATAGGACTCTCATACATAGGTGAAAGCATCCCCAAAACAACCAAGCCGATGGAGTGGATTGAAAAAATTACAAGGTTAACAAATGCCAAGATTTTAAAAGGCCTAGTCATAAGTCATACAGAAGAATAATAAGTGAAGTGGAACTATATAATTGTGGCCCTTTGCTTCACCAATTGTGATTGAGCTTTAGATGTAGTTTTAAATATGCTAGAATTTAATGGACACATAGTAAAAAAAGGAACCACTTATAATTGGGTAGATCACATCGTTAATATCTTGAAGACCAATTGTGAAGGATGTCAAGAGTTGAATAAGGCTATAAGATACCCTTCCTTACTTATATCCAGTTCCATGTAAAAAAAAAAAATCCCAGTCGAAAAGGCATCATTTATATTTCCCAACATACCGACTATGTGGAAATTTATGTGTTTTGCATCTAGATGGAAGGGAAAGATCGACGAATATACACCGTAGTTGATGTTTTTAGAATGGGTAAGAATCTAAAGATTGTTTTCAATTAACGGATACTCCCATAAATTGTGTGGAGAAACCTTTCACTTGTTATTAACATTCATTTATAACTCATCTTCACCAAAGTTTGGTACTCACGTGGAGTAAGGGAAGAAACAAATGAACTCAACTACTACCTAACTATTGATGAAATTTTTTCTAAATCGTTAGGATAATTGAATATAGTATATAGAATCCCGTAAGAAAACCAATTAATAATAAAACAAGTAATCGCATCTTTAACAAATGGAAAAATATAAGAACAAAGTGAAGTGACAACATTTTCCATACCATTTGTCACGGCCCAAGCAATTTCAACAAAATCACCCACAAAGAAAGCATCTCGGAAGAAGTTGATAAGTAAGAAGATTGAGCAAGAAAATGTCAATTTGACTGAGGATGATCTTGATGTGTTCATCAAGTTGTTAGGTGAACTCCTTGGATAGGGAGCAAAACTAGTCTTGAATTATTAGGACGATGGAAAAGGTAAGATACATAGAGAACAAATAAGGAAAAATAAATAATTTTTTGAATCTAGTGCAGGAAAAGACTACAATCAATCCATGGAGAGTGTTATGAACCAATTGCTAAAATATCATAACAGAACAAAAGTACACATCATGTACACCAATCTGAGTGTGGAGCATAACTCTGATATAGATAAAAGAGATAAGTTACATAATAACTCCTTAAAGAATAGGATAACCTCCTACAAATATCCAAATACATTCCTAGGTCACAATTCACATCTCCTTAATAATAAATACAGGATCTTTATATGTACCTATTCACACCTACACATGAGGCCCCTTTACTATTAGGTCGACCCTGTTACATATATATTTACACATTACATGTACAATTAGCCCCATATATGCCCCCCCTTGGGGTCATATCATATACATTTAACCCTATATATGCCCCCCCTTGGGTCATAGCATAGTACCCTCCTTCAAAAAAAAAATTCCTCAAAGCTTTGCAATTAAAGGCTTCACATGTGATGAAACCAAGTAATATGATTTTCTTATGTTCATGCTTTCTTATTTCCATTGATGATGATCAATCCATCCAAAATCAATTATTTTCGGTCGTAATCCTTGGTGGCTAGTTGTTGTATAATTTTATTTCCCTTGATTTCATGTATTGTTGTTGAAGCTTCTCTAATTTGTAGCAGATGTTGGTCTATGATAATATCTTGTTGAATAATGGTTTTGTGATACCAAATGTTTTCTTTTTCTTTTTCTTTTTTTTTTCTGCGTGGAATAAAACATGAAAAAGTTGGAGAGTACTTCCCCACATTTTGTGGATGGTAAACGGGGTAAATCATTGGCCCTGATTACAGGGCCTCGCCTCGGTGAAATCAAGAGAGTCGAACTCATGACCAACAACAAGCATGAAAACTCACATCTAGCTCTAGACCAATTGAGCTAACCCTTGGGGCTATGTGATACCAAATGTTATGAACAAAATGCTTAAAATATCATAACATAATAGAAGTACACATCATGTACACCAATGTGAGTGTGGAGCACAACTCTAATATATATAAAAGAGATAAGTTACACAATAACTCCTTAAAGAATAGGAGAATCTCTTCCAAATATCCAAATACATTCCTTCATCACAATTCACATCTCCTCAATAATGAATAAATGATCTCTATTTATACATATTCACACCTACACATGAGGCCCCTTTACTATTAGAACAACCCTATTACATATGTATTTACACATTACATGTATATTTAGCCCCATATATGCCTCTCCTTGGGGTCATACCATATACATTTAACCCTATATACGCCCCCTTGGGTCATAACGGAGAGGAGGGGAAACAATCATTGATGCTCTAAAAAGAAAATTATAATTGAAAAGAAACTTTAAGCAAAAACAACAGTATAAGACTTAGCAAGCAAAATAGGGAGCTAGGAAGCTCAGAAGAATAAAATCAAAATCCCCACGATCATAATAAAAGTTTTGACTAAATCAAAGGCATTGACTATGGGTGTGATCTAGGTGGACATCGGTGGCCACCCACCTATTCCATTGGCTCAAAATACAGTTTCCATCTTGGCAGTCTTTCGATGGTTTTTTTGGGTCCTCAACTTCCAGGGTTGTTTTTAGGCCCTAAACGACGTTTTTTTGGCCCATAAGCGCCAAGTACATAGTGAAAGGAATGTATTGGGCTATTCAGAATCTGCAATCCTCAGCTAGACCTTTTCGACAGGCTATCAAGTGCCCCAAACAGAGATCGTATGCAAAAGTAATGCCCCGAGGAAGTTGACGTATCAACTAACCACATTGGGGCCCACAAACCTTTTGGCATCTCATCTTTTGGGGTTATGGTTTTGGATAGGCTTTTCTCATTAATGTTTTATGTTAAAAGGCCTTTTTGGCCTCATTTTAATCATCTTCTTACGAATGTGTGTAGTTTTCATATCTCTTATCAAAGATAAGCTACCACCATTCTAGCGAGTTCATTTCACCATTCATTTTTACAGTTCTTGCATATTTCGTTCATTAATAGAAATTGAGTATTATTGTATCTTTGTGTATCTATCATATTTATTTTTTTTATTTCATCCCCTCATAAATCCATATTAGGGTAAGCAAGGAATGTAACTAACTAAGTATCCAATCGACCTCACCAAATATCCCAACCTGATAAAGTCCATCCCCATAGTGCAAGAAAGTGAAAATGCATCCAACCAAGGTCATGGAGATGGAGGGTCTGAACAAAATAAACAATATCAAGGCAATAATGATGAACAAGTTGATAATTAGTTCAACTAGGAGAAGTTGACAATAGAGCAACGACAAGGTTCATTGTAGAGTCAACATGGGAGAAGCAAGGATCCACGGGCAAAGCATCCCAAGCACAATAAGAATATGCACAACAAAGGCATCACAAGAAGAAACAAAAGCTACCCAATAAGAGATAGTGACAAAACAGTCAACCATAAAACAAAAGGAAAAATAGAAAAAAGGGTACCAAACAAGATGAAGATGGGAAGGAGAAAAAGGGAGGTGAAGGAAAATATCTTCATTGCCTTTAGACTACATGAAGAGCAATCATGGAAAGTAGGAAAGTAGTAGTGATATTTGAATCTATAGATGCTTCAGACTTGGAAACACAAGGATTGTATAAAGGAAATATTAAATAAAGAAACAAAATATGGACTAAGTCGACTAGGAAGTTGAAGCAAAGAAAAACAAAAGAAGAAAAAACTTGGAAAACATGTAGAGCCAAAGCAGAGCAAGTACCAGAGGTTTCCCTAGTCGACTGCCTCTAAAACTTGATAATGGACTCGATGAATTGACCACTAAACTTATTTCCAAGAGTAGATTGTTAAAGACTAACTAAATGTGATCCATCCTCGATCATGAGTATGAAAAATTTGAAGAAGATAAGTAGTAGTTGCATGATATGGGAGTCACAACCACAACTATTAATATTGTTTTGAACAACTCGCTAACCTACTATAGCAATGTTTGTAGTAGGTTAAAGTTTACTCAAGCACTGATTTTGGAACTAGACAGTCGAAGAAACACTACAATTGAAGTAAGAAGTTGGGTTACATTGGGCACCCAACTTTAATAGGAATAATAAGTCGAAGAGGAACTATAGACATGAGAATGAGAAGGGTTCCAGGAAGGGAAAATGACATGAATGGAAGTAAAAAAGACAATGACACACAATTGGGATGTTCATGGATAGGTCCAACATATGCCAAAAGAATATAATCCCAATCTATCTGAAGTATATGATACCTCACTATAGGAAAAGATGAGTTACCAGTAGAAATGAAACAAATTCACCTCCACATGCTCCAACAAATTCACCTCCACTACCTCCTTGACTAGGTTTTACCTTCTCCAACCCTAGTAGATTAGTGAACCATCGTTTCACGACAATAGATATAGTAGAGACTAGCAACATCCAAGTGGACAAACCTTGATAGAAATTGTAACTTTTTTTGTGAATTTTTTTTCCATCTCCTCCTTTCTTCGAGACAAAGAATATTTTGAGCTTGATGGAGATGTTGGATGTAACATCCCCGACCCTCCAAAGACTGGGTAATGCTACCATGCAGAATATACAACTTAAATGATAGATATGCATTAAATCAAATTAACACATGTAACATAGAGTTACTGCCATCATACAGACTTAAATAGAATTAACAACAATTCATACATGCAATGGAATACATGAAAGACATACAAGCATCACAAAACACGCATAAAATACATAATGTAGCACAACAATGATACTTATCTTTTAGCGTAGGGCTTCACAGGAAACAGCACAGGATAGACATCCTCCTTTCTGGTTTCATAGATGCGTGAGGGTATGTCGCGGGTCAATACAGTTCAGGAAAAACAAAAAGAAGCAACCCAAAACGGTTTAGGTACAGATTCGGATCTACAAGTGCAGATAGACTGGCTTCATGGAAAAATACACAGGTCATCTTTTACGGTTCTGGCTTTCAGAATGCGTGATTATGCCAAGGTCGATCACAAAGGCAAAACGGGTTCTCATGCAAGATGCAAGAATGGCAGAACGAACTCAAGCGAATGATGGCAGAATGACTCGTGAAACCCCCAACACGAGTTGACACTTCAGCTTTAGCTGCATGCGCCCAGGTCGACACTTGTCTTCCTAAAGCTGCATGCGCTCCATTTAGCTTATGTCCCACTTTCCAGGAACTTAGGATAACAAAACATATAATGTTCACCTTTGTCTTTAGGAAATAATATTAAAATATTATTCCTCTAGAGGTAATCCCCCTAGCTTATCCCCTAGACCCAATAACTATCCCCCCTTCTTACCCTACCTAGTGGAGCTTAGTCCCCCATAACTCTTCTTCATGTTCGGTCTACACGCAACATTGTTTATATTTTATTAATAATGTTCTACATAATTACATATACAAAAATCAGGCTCATTGGCCTTGGCATCTGGCTCACCAGCCCAATAACACATAATTACAATTCAGGAGGGGCTCGGCCTTGGGGTATTACAATCCTCTCCCCTTATTTTTGCATTGTCCTCAGTGCAATTTATTTACAAAACAACAGCAATATTTCCAAAATCTTCAAAAATATGTGGGTACTCTGCCCGCATAGCATCTTCATGCTCCCATGTTGTGTCCTTGAGACCATACCAGGTCCATTGGAATTTTACAAGCCCTATGTCTCGATTCTGGAGCTACTTGCTTTTCCGGTCCAGTATACGCACCGGATGCACTTGCAAGACACCTTCTTGCTCCACCTAAATCACATTCCAATCGATTACATGATTAGCATCAAGTATATATTTCTTAAGCAATGAAATATGAAATGCATTATGCACAGTCATGGATGCAGGCAATGCAAGCATATATGCAACTGGTCCAATCCTTTCTAGGATTTCAAATGGTCCACAAAATCTAGTTGCCAACTTTGAAAAGTTTCCCAGCTTCGGGGAACTTCTGTTAGCTTTCACTTTCAGGAAAACATGATCACCCACTTTAAACTCCCTGTGGGTCCTGTTCTTATCAGCATAACTCTTCTGTCTATCTTGGGAAACTTTCAAATTCTTCTTAATCTTCAGCATTTGTTCTTCCATTTCCTTGATAAAATATGGCCCAACCACTGAACTATCAACTGGATTATCCCAACTTACTGGAGTATTGCACTTTCTGCCATAAAGTGATTCAAATGGGCTCATCTTCAACGATGCTTGATACCCATTGTTGTAGGCAAATTCTACCAAGTGTAGGTATTCTTCCCATTTAGATGGTTTTTGCATCACATATATCCTTAGCATATCTTTTATCACTTGGTTTACCCTCTCTGTCTGTCCATCAGACTCAGGATGATAAGTAGTGTTGAAGTTCAGATTCGTTTCGAACCCTTTGAATAACCCCTTCCAAAACTTTGAAGTGAACTTCGGGTCTCTGTCAGACACAATTGTCTTGGGAATACCATGCAATCATGTTATTTCCCTCATAAAAATATCAACAACGTTAGTTGCCTTGTGAGTAGTCTTTAATGGAATGAAATGGGCAGCTTTCGTAAGCTTGTCCACCACCACCATGATTGAAGAATGTTGCTTGCCGATTCTGGGCAATCTTGTGATGAAATCCATTGTAACTACCTCCCACTTCCACTCAGAAATGGGTAAAGGTTGTAGCAACCCTGCTAGGTGCCTGTGCTTAGATTTAATCTTCTGGCACTCCATACATCTAGCGATGTAATCTGCAATTTCTTTCTTCATACCTGGCCAAAAGTAATGGCTCTTGACTGCTGCAACAATTTTATGATATCCAGGGTGCCCAGCATAAGGCACATTATGAATTTCATTCAAAATCATAAGTTTCAAGTCCTGGACATTAGGTACATAAATTATGTTCTTGTAAAGAAGTATTCCATCGGCCTCTAATTTATAATCTTCCACTTTCTATAACATCTTACCATGTTGTAGCTTTGCTACCAAATCCTTGTACTGCAAATCTGCATTTGCAGCTTCCAAAATTCTTCCCTTAATATGAGTTTGGTACATGCTAATGGTTGTAACATGTAGTTCATGCACTCTCTTGTTGACTGCATTAGCCACTTTGTTCTCCTTTCCTTTGATATGCTTGGTATCAAAGTCGTACTCACAAAGGAATTCTAACCATCTACTCTGCCTAGCATTTAAAGTTGGTTGATCAAACAAATACTTCAGACTGTTGTGGTTTGTCCTCAGTTCAAACATCATTCCCATGAGGTAATGCCTCCATTTCTTTAGAGCATGAACGATGGCCGCCAACTCCAAATCATGAGTGGCATAGTTCTTTTCGTGCTCTTTCAGCTTCCTGGACTCATAACATATTACAAATCCATTCTGGTTGAGGACTCCTCCCAGTCCTTCTTTGCATGCATATGTACATACTACGAAATCCTCATTTGGATCTACAATCCTCAGGATTGGAGCACTGGTTAACAGTTGCTTCAATCACTGGAAGCTCTTCTCACATTCTTCTGCCCAATGAAACGTCTTCTCCTTCCTTTGCAAGGAAGTGATAGGGTGAGCTATCCTTGAGAACCCTGCAATGAACCTTTTGTAATAGCCAGCTAGACCCATAAAGGATCTAACTTATGTCACATTGTTCGATGTTGACCATTCCCTGATGGCTTCTATCTTCTCAAGATCTACAGCTATCCCATCCTTTGAAATGATATGCCCCAAGTAATGGATCTACTTTTGATAAAATGAGCACTTGCTCAATTTGGCATACAGTTGGTGCTCTCTTAGTACTTGCATCACCATCCTCAGATGTTGTTCATGCTCTTCCTCCAACTTGGAATACACCAGGATGTCATCCAAGAAGACTATGACAAACTTGTTTAGATAGTCCCTGAATACACCATTCATTAGGCACATGAAAACAGCGGGTGCATTCGACAACCCAAATGGCACAACTGTGAATTCATAATGACCATACATTGTTCTGAAGGTGGTCTTGCTGATGAATTCATCCTTTATTCATGCCTGGTGATATTCTGACCTGAGATCTATTTTTGGAAATATCTTGGCATCCTTCAACTGATCAAAGAGATCAACAATCCTTGGTAGAGGATACTTGTTCTTTACAGTTACTTTGTTCAACTGTCTAAAATCGATGCACAATCTGAATTTCCCATCCTTCTTCTTCACGAATAGGACTGGGGCTCCCCAAGGTGACACACTCGGGCATATATACCCCTTCTTCAGAAGCTCTTCAAGTTGCATTTGCAGTTCTTTCAGCTCTGGTGTACTCATTCTATAAGGAGTTTTTGACACTGGAGTTGCTCCAAGCATCAAGTTTACAGAAAAATCAATATCTCTCTTCGGGGGTAGTCCTAGTACCTCCTGGAATACATCCTCAAAATATTTTAATACTTCATGGTCTTTGATCTTTAACACCTTATCCTTAGGTTCTTCCTCCATGTGGGCTGCAAATAATTGACAGCCTTTCCTGTAGCACTTCTTCAGTTGCATTGTTGATATTTCTCTAACAGTAACTGCCCTGGGAATTCCTTGGACTGTTCTCTGATTCCCTTCCTCATCCAGGCAAGTGAATGCCTTTTTATGGTAGTCCAAGATGGCATGGTGTTGGTCCAACCAATCCATCCCAATTAGACATTCATAAGAACCTAAAGGCAGAATTTTCAATTCATCCTTTGTGCTCAGTCCATTCATGTCCATAGGACAAGACTTAACCAATTCTGTAACCTTTCTCTTGGTTCCTGTAGCCAGCTACACTAACCAAGATTTTCCATGTTTGCTTCTCGACAATTGCAAACTTTCCACCACTCTAGGATCTATATAACTATGGCTAGACCCTGAATCAAGCAAAATAGTAAATGGTTGGTTGTTAATCATACCTTCCACTTCAATCATGTGTGATTGATATTCTACTTGCTTGTTGTCCAAGGCTGCATAGATCGTTGGTACTCTACTACCCATGTCCTCCATTGTTTCTGTCTGTTAAACATTGTGGACAGTTCTCACTCTGTCATTCTTGTGGGGGCAATCTTTGTACCTATGATTTCCTTTACAGCCCCAACATTCCATAGGTGGTTGTCTTGGCATTTGTTCACCCACTTCAGCCTTCTTGGGCTCTCTAAAACCGGGCTGTCCTTGAGGGCTATTCCTAAAAAATGGTGGTTTGTTTCCCTTTTTCCTCTGCTCCCTCTTAAACTTCTTCTTCTCTTCCCAAGCTTTTTGGAAAGTAGGATTTTCTTTTTGTTGGTCATATAAGCATTTTTCTCTCCTTAAAGTTTCTTCCATAGTCTTTGGGTCATCATACTGGATCTTGTCACTGATGGAAGATGGCAGTCCACTCAGATACCTTTGAATTTTCATTGTCTCGTCCTTGATGAAGGGGACATACTTCAACAATTCCAAAAACCTTCATTCATATTCATCAATGTTCATGCTACCCAGCTTGAGTTTAAAGAATTCTTTCATCTTTCTGTCGTAGTATCTCTTAGTTAAGTACTTCTTTTCAAAATGTCCCTTGAACTCCCTCCAAGTAACATTCTTCTCTTTGGCGTGTTTTACTTGCACAAGCTACTCCCACCATATGGATGTTTTTCCTTTAAGTTGGTAAATGGAAATTCTTCCCTCTGCATGAGAAGAATAGTTCTACAGTTGGAAATATTCCCTCATTCCCAGCAGCCAAGTCTCGGCATCTTCATCTTTCTTGTGTTCTCTGTCAAAAGTAGGAGGTTTAATAATGTTCATTTCACCCTTCAGTTCATCGACTCCAGATCCCCTATGCTTTCTGGTAGGAGATGGGCTTGAACTATCATGTGCCTCCTTATTGGAATGTTTTGGGGAGTGATGATGATGCCTGCTAATGCTTCTTGGTCTTCTTTTCCTCTCAGGGTTCTTGCGACTACCTGTTTTGCTTGAGTCACTCTCCTTATCCAACTTCTTTTTTATTCTTTCTAGACTCTACATCAAATTCAAGTTGAATTTTCCTTGTTGATCCTTGACTTTCATGAGCTTTATGTTATCATCTCGGTAAGCCTGGGCATCTTTCTGCAATTGTTCAATGATTTTCATCATATGCTCTTCCTTGTCCATCTCTCCTCCGTGCCCATTGGAGTTTGATTCTTCCACTCCTAAATGGACATCCATTCCTTTTACTTCATTCTATGAACAGGAAGCGTTTTGTGCCTCCTCCATTTCTCTGCACTTAGTGGAAATTCGTTGTGGTCCTGACACTCGTTGAACTCTACAAACACAACGTGCAGTCAACCAGAATTTGTCAGGCCATCATTCCTTAACAAATCTCACAGCATTCATAAGCCAATCTCATTTAAGAAAAACATTCATATTTCATTTTCTTTCCGAGATTTTCTTTGCTCTGCAATAATTTTTGGGTACTAACCCCTTCCTCTCAGACCCCAACCCACGCGACCATGGGTCGTGACCAAGCACTAGATCAAAAGGTGCTTACTCGAGACTTTAGGTTCCGAAGTTTTCATAATACTTCATAACAGACTCTCGGTGTAATGTCCCCAAGGCTAAGCCCTGTTGTAAATCATGTCTATGAAGTATAAATCTTGCATTATGAATTGTAATTATGTTTTATAGGTTGGTGAGCCAAGTTTATATAA
>JZKD02S1324912.1:0-11788 GCA_000966675.3 Picea glauca
GTTGTGCTCCATCCTTGACAAGCTTTCGAAGTTGAAAAAATAGTCAAATATGACCAAGTGTTTCCTCAATACTTGTTCAAGGGACAACAGGCCCCCAAAACTCACATGTGACTCGTCCTGAGTGACTCTGGTCTGATCAATTCTGCCTCTAATGCCTCGAGCTTAGCTCGAGCTACTTTGACCTATTGTAGTCTGACAACCTCTTTCTCAGTGAACTCCTGGATCACTGTGTCATTTATTGGCCCTTCTATGCATTGTTCTACGGTGATGAAAACCTATTCAAGCTCAGTTCCCTAGATTTCAACTTCAGTGAAAAGTTGACATGCCTTTTCTTGGATTGGTTGAATTCATTGGGAGAATTCCATCACTTTACTTTGCAGCATGTGTACCTATTGTTGGGCGGTGTGTTGTTCTGCAAACCTCTTCATTCTTTCGACTGGGGTCAAGGCCTTTAGTTGCGCCTGTAGCATGTCTGCGTGTTGCTTTTCTTCTTGGAGTTGTGCCTCCAATGCCTGCAACTCTGGATTCTCTATGAGGTTCTCATAAGTTTAGGCTCTTCTAGCGCTCAGCTTCCTGGATTCCAAGGCAAAGGTTTTTAATTGGTCAACTGTGCTATGGTTAATTGCCTCCCTTAGATCTCTTATTTCTTTAGGAGTCTTGGGCATGGTATGAAGTTCCATATCTGCGATGTGTTGCTGAAGTTGTTGGATTACTTCTTCAATATATGCCACCTAATATGGGAGATGTTCTTCAATCTTCACTTCTATGACCTTCACAGGGTGAAGTTCTTTGTGAACCCTTTCCTGTACTTCAAGTTTCTCTGCTAGCAACTGGTCCTTGCTCTATTGTAACTGTGTTTTTTCCTCATCCCACTTTGCTTGCACGGAAAGATTTTCCCATTCTTCCTTACTCTGTTGTTCTACAAGTGCACTCTGTACTTGTGTCAAAGCCTGGGTGTCTTGCATTGTGTCTTCTTGAGCTCGTCGAAGGTGAGCTTCGACTTTCTCGGTGATATGGTGTAATTGGGTGGGCTCATCGTCTGTTCCTACTGTTCCAATTGTCAAGGGCATAGTAGAAACTACTTAGCTGGACTGGAGTGTCTACTGCACTTCTTGAAGTTCACCCTTGATTCGGCTGAATACCTCCTCCTTCTTCACTTCTTGCTTTTTTGTGACCTCTAGTGAAGCATCATTCAACACAGTGATTAAGAAGTCGAAGTCGTCTGATGTGAGGTTAGTCTTAAACATAGTCCACGTGGCTTTAGTTTTCTTTCAAGATGAGGGCTTTGGTGAGGTAATTTTCCTTTTCTTAGTGGGATCCTCCTCCTCTCTAGGTGGAGTAACCTTGCCTTTGTTTTTCTCAACTTCTGTGCCACCTAGTTCTTCACCATCACCTCCCTGCACAAGTGATATTGAAGTAGTCTTCGTGGATGTGCTATGGACATATTGAACTTCATTATCCTTCTTAGTCTTGCTTGGTCTAGGTGTATCCAGCATAGATTTAGGGCTTTCCATGTCGGACATTTCTGTGGGGTCCACTGCAACAAGGAGGTTCGCCAACCATTCCTTGGTAATATGCTCCAAGTCTTCTTTTGTGAACTTGTAGTACAACTGGAGCTGTTGTTTGTGCTCATCAACGTTCTTTGTGATATAGGTGAAGTGGCAGTCCACGCTGAATTTTAACAAAGGTCTAAATCTATGAAGTGTGTTTGGGGTGAGGCATGGTGTAGACTGGATTGCATTCTTCAATTGGTTGTAATAGGCATGGAAGACGGCATTGGACTACCACTGCTTGTTCATGTTGCTAGAGTACCACAGTGTACAGAACTTCGTGGCTAGTGGTTCAAAGGGTTCGATCTCTGGAAAAGTGGCACCTTCTGGTAGCTCCCAAGTGATGAAAGTGATTGGTATGAGAAACCAACTAAAGTGGAGCTCGTACCCTTGGTCTTGCGCTTCTCTACAATCAAGCTCTAGCTGGTTTACAAGGTACTGCACCCAGTTCATCTGTAGTCCCTCGGCGCACTTCCCTACGAGGTTGAATATGAATCCAGTCACTTGTGTTGGTCTATTCTTGTGAACTAGCTTGCCCGTGATCAGCTAACAGGCAAGGCGCACTACGCCACTCTGGATAGAGGCTACATTATAGCCTCACGTGCCTTTCTCAACATCGCCATAAGTTTATTTTATCCTCTGTGCTAGTGCTCATTCTAAGGTCTTTCCAGGGTAAAAATCCTATGGGTCAGGGCCTTGCATACTAAGTCCTATGATCTGATTGATCAAGGTCGGATCCATAGTGATGCAGTGGTCCAACCATAAGTATCCTCCGTGGTAGCAGGGAAAAAACAACTTGACACATACGTTGACTTTCTGGTGTCTATCGAAGTGCGGGATATTCATTACATTAAGTAGTGTGGACTGCGCAAGGTTCTGGCTCCATGACTATGGGACAATATTATAATTCTTGACTTTGGTCCTGGTTAAGTACTTATGTGGGGATAACATGATGTAAACTTTATGATCTCCAAGGTTAAAATCACTAAATTTCTGGTCATCACAAACTAAGCACACTCCTTTCAAAAGGTACGTGGTGATCAAAGTGTACTCTAAGTCACAAGGTACATTGTCATGGTTGATGTCACCTCTTAGAGGTGGTAAGTAAGTAGGTAGAATGCGTGGGTTAAGCTTGTCTTTTGCGATGTCATCCCTGTGCTTGGTTTGTTTCCCATCGGTCAACTGGGATGGACCGACACGAGCAGTGGAAGGGGAGGCCTGGGGTCCTCTCGTTGACGATTCTTGGAATCCTATAGATAATCTTCACTCTAACATGACTCTCTCGGTCATTAAGTCAATCAAAACTTCTTCAACTACTTTCTCAGCAGTGCTGAGCTTTTCCGACATACAAGCTTGGGTCAACTAGCTCGGGTGTGAAATGAATTCAAAGACTACAGTGAACAGTATGGGAACAAGGAAATGATCATAGGGTGAAGTAATCATAGGTTTCAGGCTCAAATTCTCACTTAGAAAAAAGTATTCTCGATGCGTGGTGCGACAGACTAAGTAGGGAAACTTAGAAATGGTCTTCTTGCAATGGGTATGAGGATGCATTAACTTATGTTCTATCCATTATGGTGCAGTCTAACGGTCTAGTGGAGAGCCATAAATTCTTTCAGACCCATTCAGAGTGACATTCGAACGGTTATATTCGCTTCCAATGGCTATATTACTTCGCCTCGACGAAGTGGCATGTGTCGCTAATCTGATATCCCAGCGAAGCTCCAATTCTGCAAAGTGTCTTGCTGCGAGGTAGCCTCTGGGATCGTCTGTAATTTTTCAATATTATCCTTCTTCTTACTCATCTTTCTAGCCTTATTTCCAGTGAGCTTCATCTCGGTGATTCTCTTCTCATTTTGATTCTTATTTTCCTTGGACATAGTCACTTCATATTGGTGAGATTCTCTCCTAGGGTTTAGGTATATCACTTCTTCTTTGTCTGGGGTAGAAATTTCAGCCTTATGTGTAGCTTTAGCCTCGACATCTGGGCTTCTAGTGTTATATGGATTCAAGTGGTTATCTTGTTCTTTTATTAATTGTGCGATCCTTTTAGTCATGAAATCTTTTAACTCTTGTCTCTGTTGTTCTAAAACCTCTTCTTCTTCCTTCTTTTTCGGTTGATCTCTTTCAATCCAAGGTTTTCCAAGTAGCATAGTAAACCGGGCATTGTCCTCAATGAATTTGATAATCTCAAAGTCTTCTTTTGTCAAAGTTCCATTGACTCTCATAGGTATTTGAGAGATTTTTCCACATAAGATCATTAGTTTTCCTTTGAATAGTCCTATTCCTCTCAATGAAGGAATCGTGGAAGGCTTCCCTATAGCTTCCCAAGTTCTTTCTGGCATAATGTTCACTTGTGTTTCTTCATCGAGAATATANGTTGTGCTCCATCCTTGACAAGCTTTCGAAGTTGAAAAAATAGTCAAATATGACCAAGTGTTTCCTCAATACTTGTTCAAGGGACAACAGGCCCCCAAAACTCACATGTGACTCGTCCTGAGTGACTCTGGTCTGATCAATTCTGCCTCTAATGCCTCGAGCTTAGCTCGAGCTACTTTGACCTATTGTAGTCTGACAACCTCTTTCTCAGTGAACTCCTGGATCACTGTGTCATTTATTGGCCCTTCTATGCATTGTTCTACGGTGATGAAAACCTATTCAAGCTCAGTTCCCTAGATTTCAACTTCAGTGAAAAGTTGACATGCCTTTTCTTGGATTGGTTGAATTCATTGGGAGAATTCCATCACTTTACTTTGCAGCATGTGTACCTATTGTTGGGCGGTGTGTTGTTCTGCAAACCTCTTCATTCTTTCGACTGGGGTCAAGGCCTTTAGTTGCGCCTGTAGCATGTCTGCGTGTTGCTTTTCTTCTTGGAGTTGTGCCTCCAATGCCTGCAACTCTGGATTCTCTATGAGGTTCTCATAAGTTTAGGCTCTTCTAGCGCTCAGCTTCCTGGATTCCAAGGCAAAGGTTTTTAATTGGTCAACTGTGCTATGGTTAATTGCCTCCCTTAGATCTCTTATTTCTTTAGGAGTCTTGGGCATGGTATGAAGTTCCATATCTGCGATGTGTTGCTGAAGTTGTTGGATTACTTCTTCAATATATGCCACCTAATATGGGAGATGTTCTTCAATCTTCACTTCTATGACCTTCACAGGGTGAAGTTCTTTGTGAACCCTTTCCTGTACTTCAAGTTTCTCTGCTAGCAACTGGTCCTTGCTCTATTGTAACTGTGTTTTTTCCTCATCCCACTTTGCTTGCACGGAAAGATTTTCCCATTCTTCCTTACTCTGTTGTTCTACAAGTGCACTCTGTACTTGTGTCAAAGCCTGGGTGTCTTGCATTGTGTCTTCTTGAGCTCGTCGAAGGTGAGCTTCGACTTTCTCGGTGATATGGTGTAATTGGGTGGGCTCATCGTCTGTTCCTACTGTTCCAATTGTCAAGGGCATAGTAGAAACTACTTAGCTGGACTGGAGTGTCTACTGCACTTCTTGAAGTTCACCCTTGATTCGGCTGAATACCTCCTCCTTCTTCACTTCTTGCTTTTTTGTGACCTCTAGTGAAGCATCATTCAACACAGTGATTAAGAAGTCGAAGTCGTCTGATGTGAGGTTAGTCTTAAACATAGTCCACGTGGCTTTAGTTTTCTTTCAAGATGAGGGCTTTGGTGAGGTAATTTTCCTTTTCTTAGTGGGATCCTCCTCCTCTCTAGGTGGAGTAACCTTGCCTTTGTTTTTCTCAACTTCTGTGCCACCTAGTTCTTCACCATCACCTCCCTGCACAAGTGATATTGAAGTAGTCTTCGTGGATGTGCTATGGACATATTGAACTTCATTATCCTTCTTAGTCTTGCTTGGTCTAGGTGTATCCAGCATAGATTTAGGGCTTTCCATGTCGGACATTTCTGTGGGGTCCACTGCAACAAGGAGGTTCGCCAACCATTCCTTGGTAATATGCTCCAAGTCTTCTTTTGTGAACTTGTAGTACAACTGGAGCTGTTGTTTGTGCTCATCAACGTTCTTTGTGATATAGGTGAAGTGGCAGTCCACGCTGAATTTTAACAAAGGTCTAAATCTATGAAGTGTGTTTGGGGTGAGGCATGGTGTAGACTGGATTGCATTCTTCAATTGGTTGTAATAGGCATGGAAGACGGCATTGGACTACCACTGCTTGTTCATGTTGCTAGAGTACCACAGTGTACAGAACTTCGTGGCTAGTGGTTCAAAGGGTTCGATCTCTGGAAAAGTGGCACCTTCTGGTAGCTCCCAAGTGATGAAAGTGATTGGTATGAGAAACCAACTAAAGTGGAGCTCGTACCCTTGGTCTTGCGCTTCTCTACAATCAAGCTCTAGCTGGTTTACAAGGTACTGCACCCAGTTCATCTATAGTCCCTCGACGCACTTCCCTATGAGGTTGACTATGAATCCAGTCACTTGTGTTGGTCTATTCTTGTGAACTAGCTTTCCCGTGATCAGCTAACAGGCAAGGCGCACTATGCCACTCTGGATAGAGGCTACATTATAGCCTCACATGCCTTTCTCAACATCGCCATAAGTTTATTTTATCCTCTGTGCTAGTGCTCATTCTAAGGTCTTTCTAGGGTAAAAATCTTATGGGTCAGGGCCTTGCATACTAAGTCCTATGATCTGATTGATCAAGGTCGGATCCATAGTGATGCGGTGGTCCAACCATAAGTATCCTCCGTGGTAGCAGGGAAAAAACAACTTGACACATACGTTGAATTTCTGGTGTCTGTCGAAGTGCGGGATCTTCATTACATTAATTAGTGTGGACTGCGCAAGGTTCTGGCTCCATGACTATGGGACAATATTAGAATTCTTGACTTTGGTCCTGGTTAAGTACTTATGTGGGGATAACATGATGTAAACTTTATGATCTCCAAGGTTAAAATCACTAAATTTCAGTGTTGTGAGCTTATCCTGGTCATCACAAACTAAGCACACTCCTTTCAAAAGGTACGTGGTGATCAAAGTGTACTCTAAGTCACAAGGTACATTGTCATGGTTGATGGCACCTCTTAGAGGTGGTAAGTAAGTAGGTAGAATGTGTGGGTTAAGCTTGTCTTTTGCGATGTCATCCCTGTGCTTGGTTTGTTTCTCATCGGTCGACTGGGATGGACCGACACGAGCAGTGGAAGGGGAGGCCTGGGGTCCTCTCGTTGACGATGCTTGGACTCATATAGATAATCTTCACTCTAACATGACTCTCTCGGTCATTAAGTCAATCAAAAATTCTTCAACTACTTTCTCAGCAGCGCTGAGCTCGTCCGACATACAAGCTTGGGTCAACTAGCTCGGGTGTGAAATGAATTCAAAGACTACAATGAACAGTATGGGAACAAGGAAATGATCATAGGGTGAAGTAATCATAGGTTTCAGGCTCAAATTCTCACTTAGAAAAAAGTATTCTCGATGCGTGGTGCGACAGACTAAGTAGGGAAACTTAGAAATGGTCTTCTTGCAATGGGTATGAGGATGCATTAACTTATGTTCTATCCATTATGGTGCAGTCTAACGGTCTAGTGGAGAGCCATAAATTCTTTCAGACCCATTCAGAGTGACATTCGAACGGTTATATTCGCTTCCAATGGCTATATTACTTCGCCTCGACGAAGTGGCATGTGTCGCTAATCTGATATCCCAGCGAAGCTCCAATTCTGCAAAGTGTCTTGCTGCGAGGTAGCCTCTGGGATCGTCTGTAATTTTTCAATATTATCCTTCTTCTTACTCATCTTTCTAGCCTTATTTCCAGTGAGCTTCATCTCGGTGATTCTCTTCTCATTTTGATTCTTATTTTCCTTGGACATAGTCACTTCATATTGGTGAGATTCTCTCCTAGGGTTTAGGTATATCACTTCTTCTTTGTCTGGGGTAGAAATTTCAGCCTTATGTGTAGCTTTAGCCTCGACATCTGGGCTTCTAGTGTTATATGGATTCAAGTGGTTATCTTGTTCTTTTATTAATTGTGCGATCCTTTTAGTCATGAAATCTTTTAACTCTTGTCTCTGTTGTTCTAAAACCTCTTCTTCTTCCTTCTTTTTCGGTTGATCTCTTTCAATCCAAGGTTTTCCAAGTAGCATAGTAAACCGGGCATTGTCCTCAATGAATTTGATAATCTCAAAGTCTTCTTTTGTCAAAGTTCCATTGACTCTCATAGGTATTTGAGAGATTTTTCCACATAAGATCATTAGTTTTCCTTTGAATAGTCCTATTCCTCTCAATGAAGGAATCGTGGAAGGCTTCCCTATAGCTTCCCAAGTTCTTTCTGGCATAATGTTCACTTGTGTTTCTTCATCGAGAATATACTCAATGTCGAAGTCCCCTATTCTTGCTTTGACTTGATCTTTTTCTTTGAAGATATTCGGTAATCGGACATCTTTATGTTCCTTCAAGGTTTTTTTCATCTGTACTAATACTTTCTCTGATTCTTTTTGGGGTTCTTCTATAATCTTAGTCTCTTGATATCCTTCCGGCTTTTCTTGCTCCATATTCATCTTTCCAAGTCTATCAATCATTCTAGGGCAATCTAGTACTTCATGGTCCATAGCCTTACAACAGAGGCAACTAGGTTTTCTCCCAGGGCATTCCTTAGCAAGATGTCCTGGTCTTCTGCAACTGTAACAAAGAGTCAATCCTCTCTTTCTCTTCAATTATCCCCAAATCTTCTTTTACTGCACACTAGGATCAGGATGGCTGGCCTACAAAAAATTATTTCTAGGATCCTGCATCCATTTGTGAGTCCAAACATTCTTTCTATGCATAAGTATAACATATCTATCATTATACTTATCAGATCTATTCATATCAAACTTTCTTTCATCTATTAATGCCCTAGTTTTTAAGCTAGGACATAATCTATCAAACATATCTAGATCCATGCTCTAGAAATAAAAAAAATCACTTATCTCACTTCTATAGAGCACAAAGCTTCTATATCTAAGAACTTTTGACTATTCTTACCTTTATTCGAGCACAAAGCTTACATATCTTACCTCTTTTCTACAGATATGACCTCTTTCTTTCAGAAATTTTCACTTGTACTTTTCTTAGAGCACAAATCTTTCAGATCTCGCTTCTTTTCTTCAAATATGATCTTCCTTTCTTCAGATATGACCTTATGACTGGCACAAAGCTTCACATGCTAAGTAAAAAGTTGTGCACTAGAGAAACAGATCTACGCACAGAGCTTCCTTTTGCACAAAGTTTCTTCTTCCTAAGTTCCCAGAAATCACAGTTTCAGGTCCCAGCAACGGAACCATTTGTCGGCATAGGGGTAGAACCAGGGTTCAACACTTCAACAACGCACCAATAAAACCATAATTACCATCCCTTTTGGCAACACCTACGAAGTAGATGAAGTCTCACATGAGGTAGAGGCAGGGGTGGTTGCAAGACTTAGGTGTCTGCAACCTTAGCTGGGACACATATATGTGATTCTAAAACTTAGCAAACACTTTATCATATATCATTCATATGTATTTAACCCTCATGGCACTCCACAGATGGCACAGAGCACCACATCATTCACTCATAACTAGGTTAAGTTATCACTTAGCAACAACAAAATAGGTCTAGCACTCAACACTTTCATATATGTCAGATCTACACCTATACATCTAAGAAGCACAAAGAAAAATAGATCTATCTAAGTATATAATAGCAAAGAACATAGCATAATCATATCAAAGAACAACACATGGGAAGAGACAAACAAATTAGGTAGAGGCACCAAGCATAATACACAGGTTTACCATGGTTAACCCTCACCCTAGGGCTACGTCCACAAAGTCTTCTTCTTCTTTATTAGCTTTGGTCAATCTAGTTATAGTACAGATCTCAAAATTATACTCCGCATAGGACAGGAGATCTCTGTGCACCTCGCCAGATACTCCTTCCCCGAGTAGATCTAGCATAGAGCCTCCTTACAATCTATGCACTCAACACTTATAGCACTTGCACTCAGCTCTGCAAGTCGGTCACACAGTATACACAAAGCCTTTACTAGCACTTAGCTTATTTCCCTCTCTTACATTGCCTAGCTACTTATTTATACTTTACAAAATAGGCCTAAATATGGGTAAACCCATGGGACGACATCCCATACCCATTACATTATCCCCAAAAAGGACCCAAGAAAGGGGTCTAGATTCCATGATCTCCACTTTGCGTTGCGCTCCATCTTTGATAAGCTGTCGAAGTTCCAAAAACGATCAAATATGACCAAGTGTTTCCTCAAAATTTGGTCAAGGGCCAACAATACATTTAGCTTTCCTCTCTGTGTGCACCTTGAGGTCACGATTTTCTTTCCTCAACAAATCATTTTGAGCATTAAGCAATTTAATTTGGGCCTGATGGACAAGGATGTCAGTGTAATACTGCTCGATCCAATGGAAACAAACATCACATTGTATAGGTGAAATGGAAGGTCGATGAAGTGCACAGTCAAACAGGGGTGTATCGATCTTGCTATTTTCTTCTGATCATGCCTAATATCAGAGAACCCCTCTTTACCTTTTAGGCATGGTGGAAAATTTGTCACAAAATCATGAGGTTGAGTCGTAACAATAACTTTCTTCTTGTAACCCTAAAATTATGGGTCTTTTAAAACTAGAAAATATTCGATCTCAAGATCCAAACACTCATTGATCTCGATCGGATTGATCGAGCTCAGATGAGTGCTGGATTGATTCCTTAGCTTCCTTGAAATTTGGTGACCTGCCTTTTTGTTTTTGAACCCTAAGTCTGTGCATTTCTTGTTTGTTCCTTTGTGAGGTTTCTCAACATCCGTATTAATAATAGCGTTCAGTCTAGCATCAATTTCAAGTACAAGAGGGTCAATTACCTTCAGTTCAACAGTCCTTTGCTTAGAAAATCTTGTAGGTGAATATTTACTTGGCATCCCTACGTCTAGAGGGTTTCTGTCAGTAAAGTATGGCCTATCGATTGAAATACCTAATTGTTATTTAATCAGTGGCTCATCTAAGTTAGGGTTTATTGTAGCAACAGTCTGGGAAAAACCATTCCTTATCAAATAATTCTCCCAACAGTCGCCTATGGTTGACAAGTGATGCATCAATAGTATGTTAACCAATCCATGATGGAACAGGCTTGAATCAACACTTTGTCTTTTCTATCTTTTGGACAATTTATAAAGACTTCTCAACAAATAAAATGGCATATCTAAATCAAAACCAATGAAATGCATGAGTAACCAGATATGGTAGAGAAAGATCAATCCGTATCGACCCTCACACGTCACAAACTACTTGAGGATTAATAACAGGCTGTGCCACCTAGGTTTAACCAAGGAGATAGAAATACCTTTTTCACAACAATTGATCTTTAAGGATGTCATAAAAAGGCTCCAAGGTACTCCTTCAATTTGTGCATTTTTTAACCATTTCTCACCCTTCGATGGAAGCCCTATTTCTTTGATCACAAACTCCTCGATCAACTCTAACTGTGTCTCCCCAATTTTTCCTCTGCAACCATCGAAGGTATACATGAAATCCTTCACCACCTGAAGGTTATGGCCTTAAAATATTTTAAGGAAAACATCCCAGTCATGGCTTTTAAGGTCCTCAATTGCATCGTCGTGAGAAAGTAAAGCATGACATCCATTTGGCTCCAATCGAACGATAAGCACCATGAAAAATATAACCAAAAGGAAACAGGGATGACTCTGGATAGTCTTAGGTTTGAATCGTAGGAGTAGCAGGAATAAGTCCAAATGGTGAGTGGAGACACAAGAAAAAACCTATCCTGTGTGTTAGCATAACACAGATAGTGGGAGTAAACCAGGGGTTTTATTGCGATCTTTACCATTCCCTATGATGAGAGACAAACATAGAGAGTATTGAAACCCTATGTGTGTAATGAATGGGTCATGAATATGTTAAGCCAACAAGGTGAGGTAAGGATGTGAGTACAACAAGTATGCATTCCATTTGTATGACTATTGGTACAACCATTAAATTCATGAGAGGACTATCAAATATATCAAAGGCTCTTCATAAATTGAACACAAACTATCAAACCATATTAAGACCATATTAAAAACATATCATAACCAAAACATCGAAAATGACTCTAGATAGTCTTAGGTTTGAATCACGAGAGCAACATGAATAAGTCCGAATGGTGAGTGGAGACACAAGACAAAACCTAGCCTGTGTGTTATCATAGCACATATAGTGTGAGTAAACCAGGGGTTTGATT
>JZKD02S1324923.1:0-11788 GCA_000966675.3 Picea glauca
CCAAGAAGAATGATTGTCCTAGACCACTCCCCATGTTAACCACAATGGGAAGTCACTGTCTATGATACATCAACAATCAGTCTGCCTCCCATGTTAACTACAATGGGAAGTCACTATCCATCAGAAATCTCAATCCACTTTCTGAACTGGAAAGCATCTGTCCAATATAGACTAATTTTCAATTAAAAATAAATAATGTTTTCAGTGCTCCCTCCTAACTGGAGAGTTATTTAAATCACAAAAATAAATGTGTTTCAAGAATATTTTTCCGTACCTTTTCTAGCTTGGAGAATCTTCTCTTTCAGCGAAGGGAGTTATTTCCACGATCCCCATCTTCTCTCAGAAATATGAAAACTTGATTCTGGATAGAGGTTTTGTCAGGATATATGTTGTCTTCTCATCAGTGGGGATATACTCGAGCTTTACCTCTCCTTATTGGACTTTATCTCGAATAAAGTAGTATTTGTTCTCAATGTGCTTCGACCTTTCATGAAACACTAGATGTTCAGATAATCTTATGCAACTCTGATTATCACAATATATTATGGTCGATTCTAGAGTCTGATCAAATAAATCGGAGATTAACTTCCTTAACCATACTGCTTTTGCGCATGCTTCACAAGCTACCATATACTTTGCTTCTACTATATTGAGTGTGACATACTTATGTTTCCTGCTGCCCCAAGATATCATAGCGGAGCCCAAGCTGAAACACATACCTGAAGTACTCTTTTTGTCTTTTGCACTTCCTGCCCAATCAGAGTCTATGAATCCATGAAGTTGGATATCATTGGATGCAGTATATCTCAAGCCATAGTTTATTGTCCCACAAATATATCTTAGGAAATGCTTTGCAGCTATCCAATGCTCTTGTCTGGGTTCCATCTAAAACTGACTTAATCTATTTACAACAAAGAAAATATCTGGTCGAGTATTTACCAAATACATCAATGATCCAATTAGCTGTCGATATTGAGATGGATCTACTGGATCAGAATCTGGGACTTTCACTTTTCTTATATCTGCATTCATAGGAGTTTCCATGGATTTACAGTCCATCATTCCAAACTTTTGAAGGATCTTTATTGCGTACTTTCCTTGTCCAAGGAATACTTCACCACACTTCTGCCATACTTCTAGTCCCAAGTAATAGTGCATGAGACCTAGATCTTTCATATCAAATTCAGAGGCTAAATCCGTATTTCACTTGATGATTAGAGATTCTTCACCTGTTATGAATAGATCATCAACATATAATATTAGAATCATAGGTGTGTTGTCCACAACTTTGTAGTAAAGGTTTGGATCTGCATGACTCTTGGAGAAACCAAGTCTTGTTATATAGTTGTCCATTCTGGCGTACCAAGCCCTTGGAGCTTGTTTGAGCCCATATAGAGCTTTCTTCAATCTGCAAACATGAGTGTCTTTGGAATGTACCTCGAATCCTTGAGGTTGTTCAATATATACTTCTTCTTCAATAGCTCCATTGAGAAAGGTTGTATTTACATCCATCTGGTGTAGATTCCATCCCANCCATGTTAACCACAATGGGAAGTCACTGTCTATGATACATCAACAATCAGTCTGCCTCCCATGTTAACTACAATGGGAAGTCACTATCCATCAGAAATCTCAATCCACTTTCTGAACTGGAAAGCATCTGTCCAATATAGACTAATTTTCAATTAAAAATAAATAATGTTTTCAGTGCTCCCTCCTAACTGGAGAGTTATTTAAATCACAAAAATAAATGTGTTTCAAGAATATTTTTCCGTACCTTTTCTAGCTTGGAGAATCTTCTCTTTCAGCGAAGGGAGTTATTTCCACGATCCCCATCTTCTCTCAGAAATATGAAAACTTGATTCTGGATAGAGGTTTTGTCAGGATATATGTTGTCTTCTCATCAGTGGGGATATACTCGAGCTTTACCTCTCCTTATTGGACTTTATCTCGAATAAAGTAGTATTTGTTCTCAATGTGCTTCGACCTTTCATGAAACACTAGATGTTCATATAATCTTATGCAACTCTGATTATCACAATATATTATGGTCGATTCTAGAGTCTGATCAAATAAATCGGAGATTAACTTCCTTAACCATACTGCTTTTGTGCATGCTTCACAAGCTACGATATACTCTGCTTTTACTATATTGAGTGTGACAGACTTCTGTTTCCTGCTGCCCCAAGATATCATAGCGGAGCCCAAGCTGAAACACATACCTGAAGTACTATTTTTGTCTTTTGCACTTCCTGCCCAATCAGAGTCTGTGAATCCATGAAGTTGGATATCATTGGATGCAGTATATCTCAAGCCATAGTTTATTGTCCCACAAATATATCTTAGGAAATGCTTTGCAGCTATCCAATGCTCTTGTCTAGGTTCCATCTAAAACTGACTTAATCTATTTACAACAAAGCAAATATCTGGTTGAGTATTTACCAAATACATCAATGATCCAATTAGCTGTTGATATTGAGATGGATCTACTGGATCGGAATCTGGGACTTTCACTTTTCTTATATCTGCATTCATAGGAGTGTCCATGGATTTACAGTCCATCATTCCAAACTTCTGAAGGATCTTTATTGCGTACTTTCCTTATCCAAGGAATACTTCACCACACTTCTACCATACTTCTAGTCCCAAGTAATAGTGCATGAGACCTAGATCTTTCATATCAAATTCAGAGGCTAAATCTGTCTTTCACTTGATGATTAGAGATTCTTCACCTGTTATGAATAGATCATCAACATATAATATTAGAATCATAGGTGTGTTGTCCACGACTTTGTATTAAAGGTTTGGATCTGCATGACTCTTGGAGAAACCAAGTCTTGTTAGATAGTTGTCCATTCTGGCGTACCAAGCCCTTGGAGCTTGTTTGAGACCAAATAGAGCTTTCTTCAATCTGCAAACATGAGTGTCTCTGGAATTTACCTCGAATCCTTGAGGTTGTTCAATATATACTTCTTCTTCAATAGCTCCATTGAGAAAGGTTGTATTTACATCCATCTGGTGTAGATTCCATCCCATGGAAGCGACAAGATATATGATATCTCTGATCGAGGTGTGCCTTGCCAACGGAGCAAAGGTTTCATCATAGTATTCTCCCTCCTTCTGGGAGAACCCTCTAGCCACAAATCTTTCCTTATATTTATACACGATTCCGTCTACGACATGTTTGATCTTGTATACCCATTTTGAGGTTACCACTGATTTCTCTTTAGGTATGGGTAAAATTTCCCATACTTCATTTTTCATAATGGATTGGTGTTCTTCCTCCATAGCTTCTTTCCATTGCCCCTTTTTAGTTGCTTCTTCAAATGTAGTAGGTTCTTCATCTAGAAGCTTTGTCATGTATGTTGCATAACTTGAGAATCTTTTCGGTCTTTTGCTCTTCCTGGATGTTCCTTCTGGAACCTTGATTCTTTCTGCATCTTGTAATGTGGCTTCAATCCAAGCTGGTTGTTTCTTGTTCTTTGGTATATTATTTGGATCAATGTTCTAACATGGCTCCATAGGATGATCAGATTGATCCTTTTCGTTATTTTCTCTTTCTGTGTTTTCTTCATTTGGTTCTTCAATTTCTTGTTCTTCTATAGTTTCTTCAATAGATTTTCTGAAGGCCATCCTTTCATTGAATGTTATGTCTCTGCTTACTTCTATATTATGTTGTTATGGAATATATATTTTGTAGGCTTTGGATGAATCACTATATCCCATGAATATCCCCTTCTTTCTTGAGGGTTCTAGTTTATTTCTTTTATCTTTGGGAATATGAGAGTAAACTTGACATCCAAATATTNTTGATATATGGAAATTCTACCCTCTGCATGAGAAGAATAATTGTGTAATTGGAAATACTTTATCATGCCTAGTAACCATGTTTTTGCATCTTCATCCTTCTTGTGCTCACCATCAAATGTAGGAGGTTTGATTTTGTTCATTTCTCCTCGTAGCTCATCCACCCCGGACCTCTTATGTTGTCTAACAAGGGATGGACTTGTGATACTACCTGATCTTTTATTGGAATGCTTCGGGGAGTGATGGTGGTGTCTGCTAACATTTCCTGATTTTTTTTTCTCATCCGAAGGTTTGTGACTTCCAGATTTTCTTGAGTCACTTTCATTTTCCAATTTCTTTTCTATTTTGTTCAGAATTTGCAATAAATTCATGTAGAAGTCATCCTACTACTCTTTGGCTCTCATAATCCTTTCATTATCATCTTTATGGATTTGAACATCCTTTTGCAAATTTTTAATGGTCTCTACCATATTCAGGTTTTCATTCCTTTCCTCTCCATGTCCATTCAAGTTTGTTCCTTCAATGTCCAAATGGACATTCATCCCTCTGCTCTCATCTTGTTGACTGTAATTTCCCCGTGTCTCTTCCATTCCTATGGATTCGGTACTGATTTGATCTAATCTAGTTGTTGTTAATTCTGCAAAATGTGCAGCCATTAAAACTTATTAGGTTAACTAAATCAACAATCCATGAGAAATATGAACTATTTCTACTCAATAAATATATCAAAATTATCTTTTATGATTTCTTGGTGTTTCCACCATGACAATTCTTAGACAAGACCCAAGTTTTTATAACTTAGTAAGAACTACATCATCGCACAGAGATACATTGGGCAAAAGGCAGTTTTCTGAAACCACTTTTGCATAAGTTCCAATGTCACGTGATTCAATATGTCAAATCCACCAGTCGTGGGGCGAGTGATGGCTAGTCAGATCACTCTGTCTCAATTGCTCGATACATCATAGTCGTCTGAAGTTAGGTGAACTCCGCCATGTAACGAACTCAAAAAATTTAATCATTTGAAATGGATTAGTTGAGCATGGAAACCCATCGTACTTGTGCACAATTCTGTTAGTGATTCATGATTGAGGCTCTATAATTACCAACTCTCGGGTATGGAAGCATCATCTTATACATCAGTGAGTAGTCTCCAAACTAGTTTGAACTTCTCATCTATGCAAAATTATTTCGGTTCCCACACAACTAAGGTATATGGACCCAATTAAATCCAATGAGACTGGTTATTTGGGAAACATGCTAAATTTTCCTGCGAATATGAAGGAAAAAGTAGTTGCGCAGATACTGGCGACTAAATTTCACACAGTACCTGTTACTGATTCGAGATTGGAAATCAGGATAAATCCAATCATGAGAGATCTGGTTATCAAAAGACCAGCTGCTAAGAAGAAATGAAGCAAGCAACAAAAGAAAGAACATGTCATTGAAGTGGCTGAAAGTGTTGGAGAGAATCAACCGGTCTAGTTAGATTCTTTAAAGGAGGAGCTAGCTAAGCTGAAATGAGCCCTCAAATAAAATTGAGTATATTTTAGCGATTTTTGGACAAATGGTAGCAGAGGTAAGGAACTCTGGAGATGATAGACTTGTTCTTGTACAGTCTCTTTAAATAGGGAAACTGCTATTTTGAATCATCCCCTTTTGTAATTTCGTATTTTAAATGAATATATAAGCACAGAAGCAGATTTTTTACTACTTATGACAAGATTCTAACTGATGGTGATATGAATCTTGTTTCCTTTAATATTATGTGTCTTCTTGTAACTTATATTTCACTTTCAACTGTCTCAATAAAACTTAGAATTCATCTCACTCGCTTGACTCAATTTAAATAATACTTCAATGCAGTTGTGTATTCCTCTTTCTTTGAATACTATGTAAATTTTCTATTAAACTCATGTTCATCGTCTTAATTAGCCTTTCAGATGATTTTTGCACACATAAAATTCAGCCTGTGTACCTTTACTTATCGCGCAAAGCGACTTTATAAGGTAAATCATGCTTCCGCGCACCTGTATCTACTATACATTTCCTTTTCATCGTGCCAATAACTTGTGTGCACTACTTCTGTGTTGCGCGCCAATATCCACTGCGCATTGTTTATGTATCGCACTCGGATATTCCATATGCATTTAGCTCTATGCATTGCACCATGCTAAAGTTCAATATGCCTAACTGTGTACAATAATCTGTATGCCCCATCGAATACTCTGTCGCTACCATGCACAACCACCTATGCGCACCCTTGCCTGCACTGTAGCAATACAACTCATACTCATACTGTGTGCACACCAACCAAACTTCATTGTGCCTTACCATACTACACACACCACGTGCACCCTTACTATGTGTATGCACTCAACGCAATGCTAAATTTAGCGCGTGCATCCCTACATATTATTCTTCCGTGCGGTGGCTCAATTTTCCATGAATGAAAATATATTGTATACCATACTGTAATCTCATCTCCAGTTGACTTGTTTGGCCCATTCAGGCTCAATGTCGAAAACGGATGCTCTGATACCATACTGTAACATACCCCCGACCAGCAACAGGTCGGGGAATGTCACTACTCAGACACTTAACTTAGTTTGACAACATATTGTAACACCCCAGTATTCAACTGAGCTATGTCACATAAATTTTTCTCTTCAAATACATATATATACACACAGGCATACATACATATTGAACTACATGCAATTAAACATATACATACAACTCTCTAGCGGAAGCTTCACATATACAGCATAAACAAACATTTGCATTCTATAAATATACAATTTTCAAGATGAATTAACAGTAAACACAGACATCCAGAGTACACAGGGGTATACCCTTAAACATATGGACAATTATGATCACACATGCAACAAAACCCATAAAATAACACATAAATGATCATGCAACATGTAAATTCATCACATAACCATTACTTATCTTGGTAGGAATGTCACCAACTGCATCCAGACTATCCATGGACCTCCTAGCCTTAGACTACACTATTCATCACTCTCAACAGTGAATCACCCCGAGCTAAGACTAGACTCCACCTGGGTAAGGGATTCCTAACCAGGCTAAAGGTACATGGTCAATCGGAAAGACTCCCTCTCAGGTGTTCACTCAACCACAGCCTACAACCTCTCCTTCCCCACATGCTTGTCCCACCCAAGGAAGTGTGTCCCTTCTCTGCTCAATAGTCCTTCGGCTACCCCACTTCCCTTCTAGGTATTAAACAATAGGTCGGACCGAAAGTCTCAGAGCATTGTAGCCGTAGTTTAACACCTTCAGGGAATCAATCCCCAACAATTCTCTCACTTAGACAATTTCTCACGGGCCTCAAAACCCGCCTCTTCAATCCCGTTCCCAAGCTGACAGGTACACCAACAAGAATGGTTATCGATCTGGTTTGGGTAGGGTGTTAGGAAGATATGAGGATAGATCAAGGACTAATGGAATGTATCCAGGATATTGGTTCTCTAGTCGAAGGAAAAATGGTAAGATTCTCAATAATTCTTCCACCCCTCTCTTCCCCCCACAATGGTCAATTCCCCCAAAAAAACTAAGTCTCAGCAATAAGTATGCATGTCTCCAACTTGAAACTTGTCATGTTGGAAGCTAATCTGATACACTTGTCCCCCACTTTAGGACTTAGGATAAATTAATTATCTGTACTTTATGTTTTTAATAAATATTAATATAATATTTATTTTCGACTTTAAGCTCTCTAGCTTAGCCCTGTTCTTAAATTTAGGCCCTCCCTATCCCTATTTGGTGGAATCTAGTCCCCCTTCTCTTTTATCGTGGTCAGTCTACGCACAACAATGTATTTTATATTAATCATGAGACATATACAAAATAGGTGCATTGGCCTTTAACATCTAGGCGCTCTAGCCTAATTCCAAAACATAAGCATTTTGGCTTATAATACTAGCTCACCAGCCTATAATGCATATCATATACATAAAGGTTTGTTGACCTTAATATTGTGTGCACTTTAGTTACTGCACATGGTATCCGTTGACCTCAAGGTTGCGCACTCTTTAGTTACTGTGCGATGTATCCGTTGTCTTTAAGGTTGCACGCACTTTAGTTACTACGCGCGACATCTAGAAATGTGTACACTACATCACTTTACTACGCAGTATATGCGCGCACCATGCCATGAAAGGTGTATTACAAAAATGATGTCTAAACAACTCACTAGCTTAAATATACTTGGATTACATTTTCATTTGGGTTTGGCCAAGGTATATTACACCAAGGGTTGTTATGACTAGACTCATCCACCATGGCTAGGGTTTTGTGACTTCTTTCATAAGAAAATTCTTGGTTTTGTGGATAAATTTGGCCTACGGATAAGCCATAGCTACCTTATCTACCCTTGATCTAAGATAGATAGTTTGGTATAGTCCTCTAAAGAATTCCCTAGATCCAAAAAAAATTGTTATCACTGGAATTTTGTCCACAAATGGTTACAGGAATCCAACATCTCCAAACACCCATTAGTTCATCCATGGCCCAAAAAATTCATTTCCAAAGGGCACAAAACTATACATCTGGTTATAAAATTAGCATGCACTAAGGATACAAAGGAAGCGCGTGCACGTGCAATAGTTGAAGAACTCTGAAAAAGAGCACATGAACTTGATGTGTGACTGTGGACGCAAAAAGCCATGCATACCTCAGAACGGTGCATTTATGATTTTGGTTANAGGAGCTAGCTAAGCTGAAATGAGCCCTCAAATAAAATTGAGTATATTTTAGCGATTTTTGGACAAATGGTAGCAGAGGTAAGGAACTCTGGAGATGATAGACTTGTTCTTGTACGGTCTCTTTAAATAGGGAAACTGCTATTTTGAATCATCCCCTTTTGTAATTTCGTAGTTTAAATGAATATATAAGCACAGAAGCAGATTTTGTACTACTTATGACAAGATTCTAACTGATGGTGATATGAATCTTGTTTCCTTTAATATTATGTGTCTTCTTGTAACTTATATTTCACTTTCAACTGTCTGAATAAAACTCAGAATTCATCTCACTCGCTTGACTCAATTTAAATAATACTTCAATGCAGTTGTGTATTCCTCTTTCTTTGAATACTATGTAAATTTTCTATTAAACTCATGTTCATCATCTTAATTAGCCTTTCAGACGATTTTTGCACACATAAAATTCATCCTCTGTACCTTTATTTATCGCGCAAAGCAACTTTATAAGGTAAATCATGCTTCCGCGCACCTGTATCTACTATACATTTCCTCTTCATCGTGCCAATAACTTGTGTGCACTACTTCTGCGTTGCGTGCCAATATCCACTGCGCATTGTTTCTGTATCGCACTCGGATATTCCATATGCATTTAGCTCTATGCATTGCACCATGCTAAAGTTCAATATGCCTTACTATGTACAATAATATGTATGGCCCATCGAATACTCTGTCGCTACCATGCACAACCACCTACGCGCACCCTTGCCTGCACTGTAGCGATACAACTCATACTCATACTGTGTGCACACCAACCAAACTTCATTGTTCCTTACCATACTACAGACACCACGTGCACCCTTACTATGTGTATGCACTCAATGCAATGCTAAATTTAGCGCGTGCATCCCTACATATTATTCTTCCGTGCGGTGGCTCAATTTTCCATGAATGCAAATATATTGTATACCATACTATAATCGATACCATACTGTAATCTCATCTCCAGTTGACTTGTTTGGCCCATTCAGGCTCAGTGTCGAAAACTGATGCTCTGATACCATACTGTAACATACCCCCGACCAGCAACAGGCCGGGGAATGTCACTACTCAGACACTTAACTCAGTTTGACAACATATTGTAACACCCCAGTATTCAACTGAGCTATGTCACATAACTTTTTCTCTTCAAATACATATATATACACACGGGCATACATACATATTGAACTACATGCAATTAAACATATACATACAACTCTCTAGCGGAAGCTTCACATATACAGCATAAACAAACATTTGCATTCTATAAATATACAATTTTCAAGATGAATTAACAGTAAACACAGACATCCAGAGTACACAGGGGTATACCCTTAAACATATGGACAATTATGATCACACATGCAACAAAACCCATAAAATAACACATAAATGATCATGCAACATGTAAATTCATCACATAACCATTACTTATCTTGGTAGGAATGTCACCAACTGCATCCAGACTATCCATGGACCTCCTAGCCTTAGACTACACTATTCATCACTCTCAACAGTGAATCACCCCGAGCTAAGACTAGACTCCACCTGGGTAAGGGATTCCTAACCAGGCTAAAGGTACATGGTCAATCGGAAAGACTCCCTCTCAGGTGTTCACTCAACCACAGCCTACAACCTCTCCTTCCCCACATGCTTGTCCCACCCAAGGAAGTGTGTCCCTTCTCTGCTCAATAGTCCTTCGGCTACCCCACTTCCCTTCTAGGTATTAAACAATAGGTCGGACCGAAAGTCTCAGAGCATTGTAGCCGTAGTTTAACACCTTCAGGGAATCAATCCCCAACAATTCTCTCACTTAGACAATTTCTCACGGGCCTCAAAACCCGCCTCTTCAATCCCGTTCCCAAGCTGACAGGTACACCAACAAGAATGGTTATCGATCTGGTTTGGGTAGGGTGTTAGGAAGATATGAGGATAGATCAAGGACTAATGGAATGTATCCAGGATATTGGTTCTCTAGTCGAAGGAAAAATGGTAAGATTCTCAATAATTCTTCCACCCCTCTCTTCCCCCCACAATGGTCAATTCCCCCAAAAAAACTAAGTCTCAGCAATAAGTATGCATGTCTCCAACTTGAAACTTGTCATGTTGGAAGCTAATCTGATACACTTGTCCCCCACTTTAGGACTTAGGATAAATTAATTATCTGTACTTTATGTTTTTAATAAATATTAATATAATATTTATTTTCGACTTTAAGCTCTCTAGCTTAGCCCTGTTCTTAAATTTAGGCCCTCCCTATCCCTATTTGGTGGAATCTAGTCCCCCTTCTCTTTTATCGTGGTCAGTCTACGCACAACAATGTATTTTATATTAATCATGAGACATATACAAAATAGGTGCATTGGCCTTTAACATCTAGGCGCTCTAGCCTAATTCCAAAACATAAGCATTTTGGCTTATAATACTAGCTCACCAGCCTATAATGCATATCATATACATAAAGGTTTGTTGACCTTAATATTGTGTGCACTTTAGTTACTGCACATGGTATCCGTTGACCTCAAGGTTGCGCACTCTTTAGTTACTGTGCGATGTATCCGTTGTCTTTAAGGTTGCACGCACTTTAGTTACTACGCGCGACATCTAGAAATGTGTACACTACATCACTTTACTACGCAGTATATGCGCGCACCATGCCATGAAAGGTGTATTACAAAAATGATGTCTAAACAACTCACTAGCTTAAATATACTTGGATTACATTTTCATTTGGGTTTGGCCAAGGTATATTACACCAAGGGTTGTTATGACTAGACTCATCCACCATGGCTAGGGTTTTGTGACTTCTTTCATAAGAAAATTCTTGGTTTTGTGGATAAATTTGGCCTACGGATAAGCCATAGCTACCTTATCTACCCTTGATCTAAGATAGATAGTTTGGTATAGTCCTCTAAAGAATTCCCTAGATCCAAAAAAAATTGTTATCACTGGAATTTTGTCCACAAATGGTTACAGGAATCCAACATCTCCAAACACCCATTAGTTCATCCATGGCCCAAAAAATTCATTTCCAAAGGGCACAAAACTATACATCTGGTTATAAAATTAGCATGCACTAAGGATACAAAGGAAGCGCGTGCACGTGCAATAGTTGAAGAACTCTGAAAAAGAGCACATGAACTTGATGTGTGACTGTGGACGCAAAAAGCCATGCATACCTCAGAACGGTGCATTTATGATTTTGGTTA
>JZKD02S1324934.1:0-11788 GCA_000966675.3 Picea glauca
CTGAGAAATTAGATAATTGGATTCATCAGATTGAGGTGTATTGTAGGATACAAAAAATTCAAGATGATGAAACTAAGATTCAGCTTGATTCTTTAAGATTGGATAGTGCAGCACTTAAACAGTCCATTAAATCATCCATTCTTGGTAAAGGAAATCTATACATGATGGTGATCTTGTTAATGGCTCTCGAGTCTGTACACATTCTCCATCCTCCATCCTTCTTTGGACTCAACACAGTTGGTACCGCGCACGGACTCAAGCTTTCTCTGACCAAGCATTCTCCTTTTTCTCAGTGCACACTTTGCACCAGATTATTACGCAGGTTCGAGTTCCTGTTGATGACTGTGCACTCCTTGCAACAGTCACTTTGCAATCCTGGCAAAGGGAAAATTTCATCTTATCCCTTCTGAACTTCGGAGCTAAAATAGATTCTGTCGGTGCACTCCTTGTGTTCTGTGTGCACACTTTGCACCACTCAACATAAGAGAAACAATTGAAACTTATCCTAACATTCACAGTTTCATCTACTCATAACGGAATTCATTCATTCATTCATGAAAACACAATAACAAGGAATTGCAAACAATGTCCACACTATGCATTAGATCAATTTTCCTTTGTTATATTCCAAAGTGAAAATGGCTACAACCGCAAATGAAAAACAAGAACTGAAAACTCAGAAATCTCCTACTAACTTGCAACTATCTTTCAGCTAGCCTCATTTGAGAGTACAAAACCTCTATTTATTTCAGAGGGCTCTTAGGGTTCCCCCTGACTACTTGTCTACATCAAAACTTATCCTGACGGCTATCCTAGTGCAGTCATAATCTAGAGCCAAAGTGGAAACTCCCACTTCACTCGTGATCACTCAAGCATGCCTCAAAAATATTTTTCTGGCGTTGAGTTAAGGAGGACTTCAAAATATCTATCATGACTGCCAGCGTTGAGCTCCTGTACAAATTCCCAGATGCTGATGGGTCTTGCTTCGCGTGCTTGCCAACGATGCTCCTCCATCATACTCCCCTTGACCAAAATTTATGGACTCCTTTCCATGAGCTCCTGTACCGACTTTCCATGCTTCTGAATAGTAGATTCATTTTCCCAACTCACATCTTCTATTGGGTGTCCCTTCCACTTAACCAGATATTCAAAATAGGTCTTTCTTCTGGTCTTTTTGTCAATCCTATGATCAACGATCTTCTCCATCTGTGGTTTCTCTGTTATAGGCATTTGTTTCTCCCACTGAACCTTCACCTGATCTTCTGATCCCTCGATGTCATATTTCCTGTAATGATATAGGTCTGAAACATTGAATATGGGTGATATGCCCACATCATATGACAGCTCAATCTCATAGGCATTTGCATCAAACTTCCTCAAGATCTTACATGGCCCTATATTCTTCACTTTTAACTTGTTATATGTTCGCCTAGGGAACCTTTCTTTCCTGAGATGTTCTAGAACCTAATCTCCTACTTCAAATTGAAGTTCTCTTCGATGTTGATCAGCTCTGTGTTTGTACTACTGGCTAGAACTCTACAACTGTCCTCTGATATGGCTATGGAGCCTCTACATTTCTGCAACAAAATCTTCTGCTCCAACGCTCCTGATCTCACTCTGTTCCAAGTCTCTCAACTCTGATACTCCCCTAGGTTGCATTCCATACAATATTTGGAATGGGCTCTTTCTAGTGCTCCTATTTGGTGAGTCGTTGTATGCAAATTATTCTTGTGGAAGAATCTGATCCCACTGATTATGGTGCTCTGTGACCAAACTCCTCAATAAGTGTCCCAAAATTTTGTTTACCACCTCAGTCTGCCCATCTGTCTGAGGGTGATAAGCCAAGCTGAAGGACAAATCTGTCCCCAACTTCTTCCACAATGTTCTCCAAAAGTGACCAACAAATTTTGTGTCTCTGTTCGAGACAATGCTTCTGGGTAGGTCGTGAAGTCTCACAACTTCCTTGAAAAATAGAGTTGCAACATGCATTACATCACTGGTCTTCTGACATGGGATAAAGTGTGCCATCTTTGAAAATCTATACACCACCACAAATATGGAATCAAATCCTCTTTGTATTTTTGGTATTCCCAACACAAAATCCATGCTTATTGCATCCCAAGGCCTCTCTGGTATTGGCAATGGTTGATACAATCCAGTGTTATGTCTTTTCCCTTTTGCATGTTGGAAGATTCTACATATGTTCACAAACTTTATCACTTCTATTCTCATACCTGGCCAATAGTATGAAATGCTCAACTGTGCAAACGTTTTATCATGGATGAAATGTCCAGCCAATCCTCCACTATGTTTTTCCTTCAAAAGATTATCCCTCATTGATCATTTCGGTATGCACAACTGATTGCTCTTGAAAAACAATCCCTCTTGAATCATATACTCTGTCCACTAGCTGTCTCTCAGCACATGATTTGCACATGCTTCATATGCTTCCTTGAAATATGTATCATCATAATCCATGTCCTTAAGTTGTTCAAACCCCAAGGTCTTCACCTGAAATTCCTACAAAATCAAACATCTCATGCTTAATGCATCAACAACCTTGTTAGCATTCCCAACAATATATTTTATGACAAAAGTAAAATTCTGCATAAACTCAACCCATTTTGCATGCCTATGATTTAGTTTTTCCTATTTGGTTATGAATTCTAAAGCATGGTTATCGCTATACAAGACAAATTCTTGTGGGACAAGGTAATGCCTCCACTTATTCAAGGCTTGAATTAAGGCATAAAACTCCTTATCATACGTGGAGTATTTTCTCTTGGTCTCATTCAGCTTCTCACTGAAATAGGCAACAGGTCTATTATCCTGGCTCAAAACCGCTCCAATTGCAACTCCACTTGCATCACATCTCACCTGAAATGTATTTTCAAAATTCGGCAAGACCAAAATTGGTTGTTCTGTTATTTTCTCCTTCAGTATATTGAATCTCCTCTCGGCTTCCTCTGTCCATTTAAAAGACTTGTGCTTCTTCTTCGTTGTATCCATCATTGGTGCACAAATTCCACTAAAGTCTCTGATGAACTTCCTATAGAAACTTGCTAATCCATGGAAGCTCCTTACCTCAAACATACTCCTTGGTGACGACCATTCTTTGATTGCTTTCACCTTCTCTGGATCCATCTTCAGTTCATTTGAAGAGATCATAAAACCCAAGTAAATGAGTTATGTCTTTATAAAAGAGGACTTCTTCAGATTTATCAACAACTTCTCCTGTTGTAGCCTCCTCATCACTAATGTTAGGTGTCTTAAATGCTCCTCTTTAGTCTTGCTAAAGATCAGTATATCATCCAGATATACAACCACAAACTTGCCAATGAAATCCTTCAGTATTTCATTCATTAGCCTCATAAAATTACTCAGGGCATTTGTTAAACCAAAGGGCATAACAAGCCACTCATACAAACCTTAATTTGTCTTAAAGGTTGTCTTCCACTCATCACCTTCTCTCATTCTAATCTGGTGATATCCACTTTTCAAATCTATTTTAGAAAAGAAATTAGCTCCACTTAAACAGTCCATTAAATCATCCATTCTTGGTAAAGGAAATCTATACTCGATGGTGATCTTGTTAATGGCTCTCGAGTCTGTACACATTCTTCATCCTCCATCCTTCTTTGGACTCAACATGGTTGGTACCGTGCACGGACTAAAGCTTTCTCTGACCAAACCCTTGTCTAACAATTCCTGGACTTGGTTCTTCACTTCCTCACTCTCTCAAGGTGTCAACCTATATGCTGCTTTGTTTGGCAGACTTACTCCTGGTATCAATTCAATATGGTGGTTGATACTTCTAAAGGGTGGCAATGAGTTAGGAAGCTCATCCACCACTATGTCAGCAAAATTATCCAACAAATCCTGAACTTCTTCAGGAAAACCATCCATCGAATTACTAGTAAGGATAACTCTAGGTTTTCTCACCACAGCGAACTGCATCTCCTATTCTTCCTTGACTTCTTTTAGGAGTTCCTTCCCTCTCATGAGAAGTATGCTTGTGTTGGCTTCTTCCTTCACTTTCTTCTCCTCTATTGGCAGCAACATGTGTGTTCTACCATTCTTCTCTAACGTGTATGTATTCTTCCTCCCATCATGAATGGCATTCCTGTCAAACTGCCATGGTCTTCCCAACAAAATATGGCATACATCCATGGGAATTACATCACACAGAATTTCATCGCTATATCCTCCTATCTTAAATTCAACCAAGCATTGTTTAGTAACCATTACCTGGTGTCCTTTCTGCAACCATGAGACTTTGTATGGCTTCGGATGTGTAGTTGTCTCTAGCTCCAATTTCTCCACCATCTTCGTGGATACTAAGTTATCATTTCTCCCACTGTCAATTATTACCTTGCATACTCTGTCTTTAGTCTTGCAAACTATTCTGAAGAGATTGTTCCTTTGCACTGGCTTTTCAACTTCTGCCTCTGGTTTTAGGAGAAATTTCCTCAACATCAGGGATCTTCCATCCTCTACTCCTTCCGCATCAACACCTCTTCTCTGTGCTTCTAAAATATGAGCTTCACCTCCTTCTTCTTTCTTTCTCTTGGGACATTCCCAAGACATGTTTCCTGTCTTTCCGTAGGTGTAGCACCTTACTTCTCCTCCTCCTCTTCTTCCTCTTCCTCTAGAAGAACTTCTTCCACCACCATGTCTTTCTTGACAACTTCCTCCTCTTTCTGAGTGACTATGTGGTTTCTCAGTCTCATCCTTAGAATTATGTGCTCTGTCATGGGTAACTCCCTTGCTTTTGTTTGGGACTGGGATTTTACCTCTTCCTCTCTTGCTTTTCTTTCTGGCCAACTTCTCCTTTGCCTTCAACGCAAACTGATAAGCATCCTCCACTGTTCTTATTCACATCATGTTGAGTTCATCCTGGATTTCATATCTCAGGCCATTTATATATCTGGCTACTTTTTCTTCATCTCTCTCTCTTTGTCCAGTTATGATGTTCAGCCTATAGAACTCCTCTTTCTACTCCTTAATGGTCATCCCTTTCTGTCTCAGGTTCTGCATTTTCTTGAATAGACTGATCTGATAGTCTTTTGGCATGAACTTAGCCTTCAACTTGGCTACCATTCTGTCCCAGCTCTTTATCTTATGCTTGCCTTTGCTTCTTCTCTCAGCCTGCAATTCATCCCACCACATAGTTGCATGTCCTTTTAGTCTGGTGACAACTTGTTTCACCCTTTTCTCTTCATCGGCATATTCGTAGTCGAAATGCTTGTCCATGGATCTTATCCAATCCAACAACTCTTCAACATCTAAATTATCTTCATACATTGGGACCTCTATCTTGGCTCTGCCTCCCAATTTGGCAACTGCTCTCAGCAAGCGCTCTTCGACAACATCCTCTCCTGCAACTTCTTTGACGACATTCTCACCCACTGCTTCTTCTCTCTCTGCATCACTGACATCTCCAGCATCAGGTGCTCATCTTTGCACTGCCTCCATCGCCTCTAATCTCGTACGGAGTTCTCGCACCTCCCTTTCTACAGCTCGATTGGCCAAAGGTGGTTCCACTCATCTCCCTGTTGGCATTGTGTTGATTATCTGCTACACACAGAGTACAACTTCGAGTTCTTTTTCTCCTTTGCCTAAAATCTACAGACGAAAATCAGCTCTGATAACACTTGATGAAGACCCCCCTTCTCTCTTAAGGGTTGCACGACCTCTCAGTCTAGGATTGATCAAGAAACTGAGTTGGATCGACTCTTTGGGTCTCTGCTAGACTCCAAACCCACGTACATAGGTCCTTTCTCCAATTGCGCAGGTCGTATGAAACCCTCGGGTTTTCTCCTTAGCACTACCCAACTTCCACGCAAACCGGACACTATCTCCTCCTGGCTAAATGCCTTACCTTCCGTGACCACGACTCTGACCACTCGCCTGACCAACAGACGCTTCGCGACTTCACGTGTTGGGTGTTTGCACCTATGCTAACCCCGACTCTCTGACTCCCAAAATCCTTAAGTGGGGCCTAGCGCGTGCTAGCTCCTCTCTTAACCTTTGACCATGCACCCCCTCACTATGACCCGGGGCCAATATCCCAAGTGCTTCGCGGTTTCACGTTTCGTGTCCTCGGAAGATTTTACTCGCTCGTCTTCCCGATTTCTGAAATCCCAAAATTTGGGTTCTCCTTACGTCAGATCAATGGTCCACAATCTGCGTGATCCGACAGTCTTGCTTTCTCCTTCATGAACTCGGGACTTCACGGTTTGCGAAGTTGAAGGGTTGCTCCCCTCTCTTCTCCCAATCTCCGAACTCATGAATTTTCTTGGGACTAGATCTACGACCCATGTTTTCCTTCCGATCAACGGCTATGATCATTTCACGAACTTGGGGTTCACGATTTTGCTTACACTGTGCACTTCCCAAGGGTTAAATATCATGCACTTATCTCTGGATCCAACAACTGTTGGTCCATGCACTCAGATCTAAAGGTCCAGATATGATCTTCTCTCCATGCTTCCTCTAGTTCCTGGACGTTAATCTAACGATCCAGATTCCTTCTGCAACCAATCTAACAGTTGTTTCCGCTCCTCCTCCTGAGCTTTTTATTCATCTGACTCATAAAGTTTCTAAGTCTTCAAAGGTCCCTACCTTTGAAATTCTTGTGATTCTGTCTCTCGAACTTCGACTACACTTTGAAAAGTGCTATCCCTCTTGGGCTTGGTCTCGTGAATACTTCGATTTTCCACGCACTCCTTGCGTTTAGGGATTTTGATAACTCAGATCCAAAGGATTTATCGAAGAGAAATTCCTCTCACCCTCCTGGCATTCTCCTTTTTCTCTATGCACACTTTGCACCAGATTCTTACGCAGGTTCGAGTTCTTGTTGATGATTGTGCACTCCTTGCAGCAATCACTTTGCACTCCTGGCAAAGGGAAAATTTTGTGTTATCTCTTTTGAACTTCAGAACCGAAACAAATTCCATCGATGCACTCCTTGTGTTCTGTGTGCACACCTTACAACACTCGACATAAGAGAAACAATTGAAACTTATCCTAACATTCACAGTTCCATCTATTCATAACATAATTCATTCATTCATTCATGAAAACACAATAACAGGGAATTGCAAACAATGTCCACACTATGCATTGGATCAATTTTCCTCTGTTATATTCCAAAGTGAAAATGGCTACAACTGTAAATGAAAAACAAGAACTGAAAACTCATAAATCTCCTACTAACTTGCAACTATCTTTCAACTAGCCTCATTTGGGTGTACAAAACCTCTATTTATCTCAGAGGGCTCTTAGGGTTCTCCTTGACTACTTGTCTACTTCAAAACTTATCCTGACAGCTATCCTAGTGAAGTCACAATCCAAAGTCGGAGTGGAAACTCCCACTTCACTCGCGAACGCTCAAGCGTGCCTCAAAATTATTTTTCTGACGCTGAGTTAAGGTGGGCTTCAAAATATATGTCGTGACTACCAGCATTGAGCTCCTATACAAATTCCCAGACGTTGATGGGTCTTGCTTCGCGTGCTTGCCAGCGATGCTCCTGCATCAATGTAGGAACAAATATGAGAGAAACATATCCAAATGTAGGAACAAATCTGAATAGAACACTAGCATATGCCCTTGCATTGCAGGTAGGGACACTGGTTCCCTTCATCTTGCCACCGGGGTAACCACATTCAACCTGTTGCAGTTAGCTCTGTAAGTAATATTATAGAAATCCAGCTAAGCTTCTTGGTAGCGAAGGACATTAATTCAACAGTTTACCTTGCTGACCCAAAACCCGTTAACCGAGTGGAGTAAGATCTCGTTGGAGAGTTGTAGCCCGTTTAAGACCCATTTGATCGAGCAAATGAAACACCATAAATAGCTTCACCAGCAACAAAGGCATAGGAAAGGGTAGAGGTACCAGTTCCTGTTTTCTCACCACCACCTCGCAAGGTTACAGATTCATAATTAGATGGACCCGAGCCTATTCCAATTCCATATAGGACTCCTCCCTCCATCTCCTAAGTTGGTTAAATAAAGTTTGCTCGCTTATGAGATTGGCATTGCTTATGAGACTATAATCAAAGCAATCTAAAAAGAAGGCCATTGTCGGTAACTATGTAATGAACTATTCTTTCTTAATGAATGGATGGCTCCCTCTGAGTTTAAGTGAAAGTCATGATGTAGCATTAGAAAGGCTAGAAAGGCTAGGAGAGAAGAACATACTGCTCTGGGAGCCAGGCATATAGATGTTATTTTCTTATAAACAATTCCTCATTTTAATCAATCTTATAAAAGCCGAGGGGATGCTGAGTGAGAAGTTACCTTTGATGAGAATTATGTCGTCCAATATAATTAGAGACTAATTGTTTGTTGGTGTTAAATGGAGATGATGACATGTTTCCAAAACAAGAAGACTAATTGTTTGTTGGTGTTAAATGGAGCTGATGGCATGTTTCCAAAACAAGAAGTGTTGGAATTTCAAGGTAAAAAATTTTTGTTATTGGAAGCTTGGCCATCTAATACAATTGCAATTAGAAATTAACGGTCTCTCGTAGCATTTAGTCCCCGGCAAGGCCATGCAAGGACAATGTCAGTGCAGATAGTCGACTAATAGTAACTACTAATTTGCATTGTGAGCTTTTCCCAGTCATTTTTCATATTTCTATAATGCCATGGTCAGTTAAGGGTAGATGGTCATGGACTAGTTCTATATATTTCCCATCTTCTTCCGCCAATTTCATTCGAAGCTCAAAGCATAACTGGGCTTCTATTTCACTACAGGATAAGGAGCTACCCTTAGTTTATTTCCCATGGTGCGCTTTTTATCGTTAGTTGTTCTTGTCATTACCATGTTCATCTTGTGTGTATGGAGTATTGAGGTACGTCGATGAGGATAAGGAGCTACCCTCAGTTTATTTCCCATGGTGCGCTTTTTATCATTAGTTGTTCTTTTCATTACCATGTTCACCTTGTGTGTATGGAGTATTGAGGTACGTCAATGAGGATAAAGAGCTACCCTCAGTTTATTTCCCATGGTGCGCTTTTTATCGTTAGTTGTTCTTGTCATTACCATGTTCGCCTTGTGTGTATGGATTATTGAGGTACGTCAATGAAGATTATAAGGAGTCTGAGTTTATACTACAACTCATATTCCATTTATATTATTTGTTGTCAAATGACTAATTGTTTATGACTTACCACAACAATGTTAAATTGTGGCGTTGAATCCAGTAAGCTTGTATTTTATTATTACTGTTATTAGGGTTTACCTGCGTGTTGCATCTTCGGATTATCACCAGCCTATCTGACTCGCAATCCATGTTCGATTTGTTCAGGGCCGGTATGGTGACAACAGTCTTATTCCTAAAGGTTCTTACACTTAGATTAATAGAAATAATTGTATTGTGATTGAATATTAATGTAGAATGAGCGACGAGGTGTTCATAACATTGTTCGGAAACTTCTCACCGAAATCCATGCATGTATTTCTGTCAAAAATACTGCGCAAAGTGTCTCTGTGTTCCTCCCGGCACGTGTGCAAAGTGTCTCTGCGTTCCTCCTGGCACGTCTGGAAACAAATAATTATGCCCTTGCTACAACAATATGAAAGGGAAACTGGAGGCATACACTATTTCTTTATTTCCATAAGCATATTACTTTTGATAGGTATTGCCTATGCTACACAGACTTGTATATATCCAAGAGTTAGTATCTTTGAAAATTTTCAAGATATGTGTTATAGATAAATATCCCCATAGGCCTTCAGTCATGGAATATGCTAATCGAGAGAGAGGCATGTTGCTTCATGTAATAGTATAAATTTTGGTTATTAAAGGGATTTTGGTCTTTCATTTAAGATTTTATTTTTCAATTTTATGTTTGAGTTTTGTTCACAATTTAACTAAAAATTTTGATTGGAAATTACATTTATTTATTTTTATTTTAAATAAAATAAAATAAAAAATGTTTTATCTAATTTTAATTTAATAGATAAATATTTTATTTTAATAAATAAATTAAAAACAAATTATTTTTTAAAAACTTTAAAATATTAATAGCATATGAAAATTTTAAAATATCAATAATGAATAAAAGTATATAATGTTAATAATGAATAAAATTATTATTTCATTATCAGGGGAACCAGGCACGGGGAGGGAGGGGGGTAATTTGAAAATCCTGAGGCTAACCTGTAATCAAATATTCTTGGGGTTTGGGATCTGTATCCAATAATGAAGCAAAGGACGTAGATCTCAACATAGGAGTTCATTTAGCTCACTCAGAGGGTATTCAAAATTTAATTGTTTGTGGAGACTCCTTATTGATTATAAGAGATTTGGTCAAAGGATCAATAGTTGGAGGAAATTTCTTCGTCGAAGTCATGTTCCAATCCCTTGAGATTCTTAACAAGTTTTACAAACACTCCACTTTCCATGTTAAACAAGAACTGAATGCCAAAGTTGATTCCTTAGCAAAAAATGGCTCTAGGTTGGCCATAGGAACTTTAGTGATCAATGGCATAAGTGGGTTTCCCCCCATTCCCTAATTTATTTATGGAATTCTTAATGAGCCTGGATGGAGGGCGGAGTCTCTTCCTGATCGATCTCCCCCACACACACACTTGATCATTCACTGGATTAATTTTGCATCGGCCCTTTGTGTGCGTGAAGTGATGTTCAAAAGGATGGGGTTTGCTATGGGAATTCATTTTGAAAATTGTCAAGGATTAGAGCCCAAGTTTGGGGATTTCCAGGTTGTTGGCTTCTTCCGTCGATGCACACAAGATTTCTTGGACCACAAATACCACAACCTCTTTGCAAATTTTATATTCAATTCTAAAAATGTATTTCCAAATTTCAATCAAGATGGGATAGGGCCTCAGTTTATCGGTTTTCATGACATTTCTCTTTGTGGTATTGGAAGCGAAAATGAGGCATTAGCCACCAATTAATGGGTTCGCCCCCTATCAATTACATTCTTTGTTATTGTAAATTTTCAGGGCTAGTTGTTGTTAGTATTTGTCCTTTGAACTTGATAACCTCCTATCTCCTCCCACGGGACTGGCTATCTAATGCCAATCACACAATTATTACTCTCAAATTTGAGTTCCTCTCCCAATTTCGTCTCGAACTTTGGCACCTAGCTGGGTATCTGTATTCTTTTCTTCAAGTTTGGGGAAACTTCTTTTCAGATTCTCCCTTCTGTTTAGACTGCACCCCTCATAGAATCTCAAGACAAGTTTTGAAAAGCATTATCGAGTTTAAGGTCTCAGTCAACTATTCAAGGATAGACAACAACTTTCCCATTGACTTCACTAAGTATAAGATCTCTTTCCAAAATCTTGTTGTAATTATCAAATTTGTTGAAGAAACAGGGCAAAATTACAGTAAAGACAAGTTTCTTCAGTGACACACAATCAGATTTGGCATTTTGAACCTTAGCAATATTAGAACTAGGGGAAACATTAGTAAGTCTATTATGGATCCTTCGGGGAGGGATATCAAGAGGATATTACGTCGTCATGAAGACATTTTAGAAGGGGTTAGAGATCAATTCAAGGAGCATGTTGTTCACTTCACCCACTTGAACCATTCAATACAAAATTTGTTCCATCGTATTGAGATAGTAGAGCAAGATAGTTTGAGGATTATAGATCTCTAACATTCAATTCCCATCCTTTCTCAAAGAGTTGACTTACTAGAACATGAACTCATTCATTATAGAGCAAGGGAGAAGGAGCTAGAGAGACCAGTTGCTAGTTTATTGGGTCACATGGAACTAATGGAACATGAATGCGTTCAGTTTTGA
>JZKD02S1324945.1:0-11788 GCA_000966675.3 Picea glauca
CTTGCCCCAATCTTCTCGGCCACCTGAAAAGGTCCAAGCCATAGATTCTGAAACTTAGAATGTTTGCCTTTAAGTTCGTTTGCTCTGTCCCATTTTAAGACTAAGTCTCCTACTTCAAAATTCTGCTATTTAGCCTTATGTTTGTCAAACCATTATTTAATGATTTGCTGGTGGGCCATGAATTTTGATTTAGCTTTCTTGTTGTGAGGCAAAGGAAGTTGAGCTATAGCCTTAATCCTTTTTGGGTCTATGTGAATGCCTGCTTGAGATATAATGTAGCCTAGAAACTTAACTTCCTCGACACCGAAAATAGTTTTATTAGGGTTTAAGGATATACCGTATTTCCTACACCTTTCAAAAATTTGGGTCAAGTGTTGGATGTTATCTTCTCTGTTCTTTGAATACACAGTCACGTCGTCCAAGTAAACTACTACACACTTGTTGATTAGTCCTCTAAATTCTACGTCCATGGCCCTCTGGAAGGTCGCTCCTGCATTGATTAAACCAAAGGGCATGCATTTGTAAATGAAAGTTCCCCACTTGGTTCAGAAGGTAGTTTTTAAACGATCTTCTTCTAAAACTAAAACCTAGTTGTAACCTGAGAAGCCATCCAACAAAGAGTCTTAGAGACGCACATGGTTTGCAAGAGCTGCTCCATCCGAGGAACTGGGTAGTTGTCCTTTTCTGAAGCTCTATTGAGGTTTCTAAAATATACGCATAGGTGAATCTCCCCAGACTTTTTCCTTACAGGAACCAAATTAGCTACCCATGCATAATGTCTAACCTGGAAGATAATTTTGGCATCTAATAGTTTCTTCAACTCCTGACACATGAGAGGTTCCAGGGAAGGGTGATACTTTCAGAGCTTTTGTTGGAAGGGTTTCACTTCAGGTTTTAACGAGATAGTGTGTTGAATGTACGAGTATCATAAGTTTTCAGATCTCGGTAGGACCATGCAAAGACATATTGATACTATCTAAAGAGTTTGAGATAGGCCTTCCTTTCCTCTTTATATATGGTTTTGTCGAGGTTTATGTTCTTTGGGTTTTCCAGGGTTTCGAGATTTATAGTTTCATGCATGGGACAAGAACTACCGGTCTCAGCGTTTTTGGGGCCCTTAAATCATTCCTTTAGATCAAAAAGGTTTTCTAAGTTGGCTATCCCCTTCGGTATCGTGTGAGACTTTGACTTGTCGATCGACTGATTTACATGAAGGTCGGTTTTCATCGACTATTCCTGGAACGCTTCATCGTCAATGGCCAAATATTTAAAATTGTCCTGATTGGTCAAACAGTTTATAATCTATTCATCTCCCTCAAAAACCTTCCAATTAAAAATATTGTTGGGCACTGAGGGTTTATATAATAGTTCTACAGAGAACTGAGAATATTCATAATCCTGTAGGGGTGATATCTTTGAGGCAGCTGTGGCGAGAGAATCAACAAGAATGTTCTTCGCTCTGGGAATTGTTGTAATGTTGAAAGCTTCAAAATGCTCTATTATCCTGTGCACTTCCTGTTGGTAATTATTCAGGTGTGGAGAATTGCAATGTATAGTATTCTTTATCTATCTGACAATGATTTTAGAGTCTCCGAAAACCTTTAATCTTTGGATGTTTAAGTCTATGGATTTCTTTAGCCCCTGTACTAAAGCTTCATACTCGACAATGTTATTTGTGCATTCGAATTCTAGTCTGCAAGACATGAAATGTCGTTTACGTTTAGGATAAATGAGGATGCACCCTGCCCCTAACCCTTCTTACAATTTAGTTCCATCAAAATATAAGGTCCAAACTTGTGGGAAACATGTGTCGGCTTCCCCTTCCCTATTACTTTCCTCTTTTCCTCCTGCCAGTTTTGTGATTTATAATGCAGGTTCTTGGTAGAAGAGGGTTTCTTCCGCCGCTGTCGGCAACTCCGCTTGAAAAATCATTTCGGAGTTCTGAGTGAGAGGGACATCAAATGAAAGAGGGGAGAAGTTCCTGAAGTAGGAATCACCGGAATATTTTCCTAGCATAGGGAAATCTGTCCATGAGGGTTCGTTTAGGGTTTCTAGGTCAGTGACATTATGTTTTAGATACCTTTCCCTATCAATTCTGATCATATTTTTGTATTCCTTCAATTATAGGCAAAGGTGTGCCCAATCTATACTAAAGTATCCATTTAACTTCTCAGACCAATCTCGGCTTAGTAGTAACCCATAAGCTTCTGGGATATCTACCACAATGATGTCAATCACTTGCACAAACTTAGGATGTGTCAATATTCTGATCATTACATCTTTGAGTTCTCCCATGACTTTGACCTGGGTTCTGTTTACTTGTATTACATGTTTATCACTTTTGAGAGGAACAACGTTTAATTTTTTGCAAATAGACAAGGGCATAACATTGGAATATGATCCTGAATCGACCAAACAATTGTGGAGGTTTCTGTTGAGAATTTCAAACGTTAAAAGGAATGGTGGGACGAAAGGTTTTCCCTTCTTGTCTTCAGAACATGTGTTCACAGTTCGTTTATTTACTAGATCTGTGGGAGTTAGATTTCTTTCCTATTCATTGCTTGTCGTAGGGTTTTCTACTGATTTCAAAGCTTATAGTAGGAATTCCTTTTGCTGAGGGATTCTACATATGTCCATGACTAAAATATTAGCCTTCAACTTCTTCAAATCTTCAACTACGTTGTAATCTAGTTTGGGCGTTTCTTAGGTATGGATGCTTATAGGGTTCTTACGAGGAAAGAAAGGTGCTTTTGGGTGATCAGGAGTTGATCTTCCCCCTGACGTTTGGGTAGTAGTAAGGTCATTTGATTAGGGTTGACCTTTACTTCACGTTTGCACCACTGAGACCTCTACGGTTGGTTCTTGAGACTCAAATAAGTCATCGAAAGGCATGATTAGGTCAGGATCCCATATCAACATGGCTTTATATTCTGGTGGATCAATCTCTTCCTGATCAACAACATTCATAACTGAACCACTTGGTTGTTTGGTCAAGGAGACCTCATCTAGAAACCGATTGGCCATCAAATTCATGGCATGCACCCATTGAGGGAAGTCTCTTTCGAAGTGGTTTTCCTGGTGGTAAGTACAAAAAGAATCAGATGCTACATTTCCCAAATCAATATTTAAGTTAGCTGGGGGAGGTTCAATTGCTTTGAATGGTGGGTTCCTTTTAAAGAAATGTTTATAGGGCCTTTGGCCTTGGTTTCCGTCCCCGACACTTCGTTTCATGTCAATGATTTCGTTGGATAACTTCTTAACCATGCTTTGCAGGTCCTCTATGTCCCCACTTCCCTTTTCAGAAGCTTGTTATGCTTGTTTCCCTGGGGGTCTAGTGTGAAATATCCCTCTCCGGGGATGGGGTTGAGATTCTTTCTTGACTAAGGAGACCTAACTTTCTTTACATCATTTCATTTGGAATTCAATCATTTTGGCTTCTTCAAAATTCTCAGCCAGGGTTAGTTTGGCAACCCTCTTCACAAACATGGAAATAAAAGCAGGGAGAGCATTAGCGTATACTTAGNCTTGCCCCAATCTTCTCGGCCACCTGAAAAGGTCCAAGCCATAGATTCTGAAACTTAGAATGTTTGCCTTTAAGTTCGTTTGCTCTGTCCCATTTTAAGACTAAGTCTCCTACTTCAAAATTCTGCTATTTAGCCTTATGTTTGTCAAACCATTATTTAATGATTTGCTGGTGGGCCATGAATTTTGATTTAGCTTTCTTGTTGTGAGGCAAAGGAAGTTGAGCTATAGCCTTAATCCTTTTTGGGTCTATGTGAATGCCTGCTTGAGATATAATGTAGCCTAGAAACTTAACTTCCTCGACACCGAAAATAGTTTTATTAGGGTTTAAGGATATACCGTATTTCCTACACCTTTCAAAAATTTGGGTCAAGTGTTGGATGTTATCTTCTCTGTTCTTTGAATACACAGTCACGTCGTCCAAGTAAACTACTACACACTTGTTGATTAGTCCTCTAAATTCTACGTCCATGGCCCTCTGGAAGGTCGCTCCTGCATTGATTAAACCAAAGGGCATGCATTTGTAAATGAAAGTTCCCCACTTGGTTCAGAAGGTAGTTTTTAAACGATCTTCTTCTAAAACTAAAACCTAGTTGTAACCTGAGAAGCCATCCAACAAAGAGTCTTAGAGACGCACATGGTTTGCAAGAGCTGCTCCATCCGAGGAACTGGGTAGTTGTCCTTTTCTGAAGCTCTATTGAGGTTTCTAAAATATACGCATAGGTGAATCTCCCCAGACTTTTTCCTTACAGGAACCAAATTAGCTACCCATGCATAATGTCTAACCTGGAAGATAATTTTGGCATCTAATAGTTTCTTCAACTCCTGACACATGAGAGGTTCCAGGGAAGGGTGATACTTTCAGAGCTTTTGTTGGAAGGGTTTCACTTCAGGTTTTAACGAGATAGTGTGTTGAATGTACGAGTATCATAAGTTTTCAGATCTCGGTAGGACCATGCAAAGACATATTGATACTATCTAAAGAGTTTGAGATAGGCCTTCCTTTCCTCTTTATATATGGTTTTGTCGAGGTTTATGTTCTTTGGGTTTTCCAGGGTTTCGAGATTTATAGTTTCATGCATGGGACAAGAACTACCGGTCTCAGCGTTTTTGGGGCCCTTAAATCATTCCTTTAGATCAAAAAGGTTTTCTAAGTTGGCTATCCCCTTCGGTATCGTGTGAGACTTTGACTTGTCGATCGACTGATTTACATGAAGGTCGGTTTTCATCGACTATTCCTGGAACGCTTCATCGTCAATGGCCAAATATTTAAAATTGTCCTGATTGGTCAAACAGTTTATAATCTATTCATCTCCCTCAAAAACCTTCCAATTAAAAATATTGTTGGGCACTGAGGGTTTATATAATAGTTCTACAGAGAACTGAGAATATTCATAATCCTGTAGGGGTGATATCTTTGAGGCAGCTGTGGCGAGAGAATCAACAAGAATGTTCTTCGCTCTGGGAATTGTTGTAATGTTGAAAGCTTCAAAATGCTCTATTATCCTGTGCACTTCCTGTTGGTAATTCTTCAGGTGTGGAGAATTGCAATGTATAGTATTCTTTATCTATCTGACAATGATTTCAGAGTCTCCAAAAACCTTTAATCTTTGGACGTTTAAGTCTTTGGATTTCTTTAGCCCCTCTACTAAAGCTTCATACTCGACAATGTTATTTGTGCATTCGAATTCTAGTCTGCAAGACATGAAATGTCGTTTACGTTTAGGATAAATGAGGATGCACCTTGCCCCTGACCCTTCTTACAATTTAGTTCCATCAAAATATAGGGTCCAAACTTGTGGGAAACATGTGTCGGCTTCCCCTTCCCTATTACTTTCCTCTTTTCCTCCTGTCAGTTTTGTGATTTCTAATGCAGGTTCTCGGTAGAAGAGGGTTTCTTCCGCCGCTGTCGGCAACTCCTCTTGAAAAATCATTTTGGAGTTCTGAGTGAGAGGGACATCAAATGAAAGAGGGGAGAAGTTCCTGAAGTAGGAATCACAGGAATATTTTCCTAGCATAGGGAAATTTGTCCATGAGGGTTCGTTTAGGGTTTCTAGGTCAGTGACAATATGTTTTAGATACCTTTCCCTATCAATTCTGATCATATTTTTGTATCCCTTCAATTATAGACAAAGGTGTGCCAATATGTACTAAAGTATCCGTTTAACTTCTCAGACCAATCTCGGCTTAGTAGTAACCCATAAGCTTCTGGGATATCTACCACAATGATGTCAATCACTTGCACAAACTTAGGATGTGTCGATATTCTGATCATTACATCTTTGAGTTCTCCCATGACTTTAACCTGGGTTCTGTTTACTTGTATTACATGTTTATCACTTTTGAGAGGAACAACGTTTAATTTTTTGCAAATAGACAAGGGCATAACATTGGAAGATGATCCCGAATCGACCAAACAATTGTGGAGGTTTCTGTTGAAAACTTCAAACGTTAAAAGGAACGGTGGGACGAAAGGTTTTCCATTCTTGTCTTCAGAACAGGTGTTCACAGTTCGTTTATTTACTAGATCTATGGGAGTTAGATTTATTTCCTATTCATTGCTTGTCATAGGGTTTTCTACTGATTTCAAAGCTTGTAGTAGAATTCCTTTTGCTGAGGGATTCTACATATGTCCATGACTAAAATATTAGCCTTCAACTTCTTCAAATCTTCAACTACGTTGTAATCTAGTTTGGGCGTTTCTCGGGTATGGATGCTTATAGGGTTCTTACGGGGAAAGAAAGGTGCTTTTGGGTGATCAAGAGTTGATCTTCCCCCCGACGTTTGGGTAGTAGTAAGGTCATTTGATAAGGGTTGACCTTTACTTCACGTTTGCACCACTGAGACCTCTACGGTTGGTTCTTGAGACTCAAATAAGTCATCGGAAGGCATGATTAGGTCAGGATCCCATATCAACATGGCTTTATATTCTGGTGGATCAATCTCTTCCTGATCAACAACATTCATAACTGAACCACTTGGTTGTTCGGTCAGGGATACCTCATCTAGAAACCGATTGGCCATCAAATTCATGGCATGCACCCATTGAGGGAAGTCTCTTTTGGAGTGGTTTTCCTGGTGATAAGTACAAAAAGAATCAGATGCTACATTTCCCAAATCAATATTTAAGTTAGCTGGGGGAGGTTCAATTTCTTTGAATGGTGGGTTCCTTTTAAAGAAAGGTTTATAGGGCCTTTGGCCTTGGTTTCCCTCCCCGACACTTCTTTTCATGTCAATGATTTTGTTGGATAACTTCTTAATCATGCGTTGTAGGTCCTCTATGTCCCCACTTCCCTTTTCAGGAGCTTGTTATGCTTGTTTCCCTGGGGGTCTAGTGTGAAATGGACCTCTCCGGGGATGGGGTTGAGCTTCTTTCTTGACTGAGGAGACCTGACTTTCTTTACATCCTTTCATTTGGAATTCAATCATTTTGGCTTCTTCAAAATTCTCAGCCAGGGTTAGTTTGGCAACCCTCTTCACAAACATGGAAATAAAAGCAGGGAGAGCATTAGCGTATACTTAGATTTGCAACTTCTTAGTAGGTTTAGCTTCGGGCTGGAATTTGTTTAAGATAGTGGTAAATCTTTGATTAAAGTCTCTGACCCTTTCTTTCGAACTCATGGTGGCAACGAACAACTCAGCCATCAGAGCTCCCATAGTATTCTCTTCTGCAAATTTATCTAAAAAATCCTTTTGAAACTTCGTCCAACTAGTTATGGATCCTACGGGTAAGTTAAAATACCACGTGGAAGTCGAATTATTGAAAGTGTAGGGGAACAATATTGTTATAGGATAAATCGGTAGGTGCGGACACTAACTGATCTCCCTAGATCCACCTAGATCTAGAACAAAACACACAAGAACATGACGCTTTCCTTAGGTTTTAAATATTGAATTTACTAACTAAAGAGGGATAGGTGACATACCGTTTAAACACCACTTCCTCTCGCCATCGCCATCCTAGCTTCGTTCCAACACTCATACAATGATGAACCTGCAAAATAATGCAACCAACCATAGTGATAGTAATAACATAAACTCAATATAAACCTATATATGTGATCAAGGAATCATACAATAAAACACAACAAGNGAAATAAAAGCAGGGAGAGCATTAGCGTATACTTAGATTTGCAACTTCTGAGTAGGTTTAGCTTCGGGCTGGAATTTGTTTAAGATAGTGGTAAATCTTTGATTAAAGTCTTTGACCCTTTCTTTCGAACTCATGGTGGCAACGAATAACTCAGCGATCAGAGCTCCCATAGTATTCTCTTCTGCAAATTTATCTAAAAAATCCTTTTGAAACTTCGTCCAACTAGTTATGGATCCTACGGGTAAGTTAAAATACCACGTGGAAGCCGAATTATTGAAAGTGTAGGGGACCAATCTTGTTATAGGAAAAAGCGATAGGTGCAGACACTAACTGATCTCCCTAAATCCACCTAGATCTAGAACAAAACACACAAGAACATGACGCTTTCCTTAGGTTTTAAATATTGAATTTACTAACTAAAGAGGGATAGGTGACATACCATTTAAACACCGTTTCCTCTCGCCATCGCCATCCTAGCTTCATTCCAACGCTCATACAATGATGAACCTGCAAAATAATGCAACCAACCATAGTGATAGTAATAACATAAACTCAATATAAACCTATATATGTGATCAAGGAATCATACAATAAAACACAACAAGCTTTATATGAAAGAATAATATTACTGTATCATATTAAATGTGAAAGAGAGATTACAACCATGGCCTTGATGTCGTAAGGTCCCTTCCAACTGTCCTTCATTCCCCACACACTTCCACTCCAAGAATTCTGAGNCATGAAAGCGAGTAAGATCCAAACCATTCGGATGCCACCTCACCATGGAAGTTTCTCCTTCTAGAAGCATCGAGAAGATGCTTGTTTTTCCCACGTATGAGCATTTTCGCACCCTACCTATATAGCAACCTGCGAACACTTTGTGACCTAGATATGGTGCATCCTGTGAAAATCATGCATTTTCGCACCCTAGCTATAGTGCAGCATGCGAAATCCTCTTTAATAGGGTTTTTACAAAGGAAAATGCAACTTCTTTTCTCAGGAAAAGTTCCTCTCTCTTCTTTCTTTAGGAACTCAAGCCACTAACCCCTCTGAAGGAAACAAATAGGTTTACATCATTAACGATCATAGGGATGAAGAAAATAATGTGTAACAAAGAGCCCCCCAAAGTATGAAGTTAGAATAAATTGATAGTTGAAATACTTTGTTGAGTGTGTGTAGGGAACAAAGAACAGTCGGTTGGAAACTTGTCGACAAACAAGGAAATACAGTACAATAATATATCATCACTGAGGTAGGCATACCCATACTCAAAATACAAATGACTCAGAGCATAAATGTCGACATGCGAAGATCCATGTCAAGTAAGACAGGTCATGGCCACCAAATATACATTGTGGATCCATGCCAATATGACTCAAATCTGAACATAGCCACCAAAAATACAACATGGATCTATGTGTTAAAGAATGATATTGTCTTCATATAAGAACCATTTAGGGAGGTAATCCAGTCAGGACCGATGAACGAAAGTTGATCAATAGTCACCATTCTTCCATCGTGTGGGAAATATATCACACGAAAAAGAGTGGAAACAATAGCTTTCATGGCATAGACATAATCTCGCCCAAGGAGTAAAGAAAAATCCAAGGGGTCTTGCATGACCATGACATCAATAAAGACTATTTTCCCTCCCAAAGTTACAAGAAATTGAGGAAGGGTCCTTAAAGGTTGACTGGTTCTTCTGTTAAAAGCTAACAAATTCTGCGTAACCAGGGCAAGCTGAGGACAACCCAAAGCTTGACAAGCAAAAGAGGACAAAATGCTAACAGACACACCTTCATCTATCAATGTCTGAGGAACATCCTGACCACAAACTTGCACTGTAATCTGGAAAGGAATGTGAGAGGGAAGACGAGGTCCAGTTAGCACACCCCAATTAAAAAGGATGGCCTCATTACTTGGAGGGGGTTTCATGGGAGAAGGAGGAATACCCCCCTGACACGACAGAGTCTGTATCAACGAGAAAAATGTGGGCAGTATCAGGTTTACTCTCGAGCGGGAGAGTAGGAGCGATCAATGACGAGATCAGATCAACCGCTTGGGTTGCATTCTCCAAGGGGAGAATGGGATCGACGTTAGGAAAAGGATTGACCGCTTGGGTTTCACTCTCTAACAGGAGAGTAGGATCAACCGAGGATGGGATCGGATCGACCACTTGGTCTATTGGTTCAACCAAGGACGTGACTAGATTGACCACTTGATCAACCAGACTGACCGACCGGGGAACCAGATTGATCATTCCATCAAATATAGGTGGGTTGAGAGAAAGCTTGCGATAAGAAACTGGAAGTTGAGGCTGTGAAACAGTCATGTCTTCCAGGAATTTTGAGGCTTCTTCCATATGAGGGCAAAGATGAGTTAGATGACGCCCTTTGCATAACATACACATGAATTTGACTCTACTTTTCTTCTTCTCAATGGTATCGTAACTAGTTGACGGGAGGTCATCAACATGTTGGTTAGAGGCTGACGACATGGGTTGGTCAGGGTGTGTAGACCATACCTCTATAACCTTGGATAGACCAGGGCAATCCTTAAGAAGATGGCTACCCTTACAAAGCCTGCAAGGGTACTTGGGCTTACGAGTTGTTTGGGTGATCTTGATGTCATCAACACTCCCAACACGATTAACAGTAACTGGTTGTTTTCCAACATGTTTGACAGTGGTCGGAGGTTTTGACCCTTGTTTATCTTTCTTCTTCTTAATATTTCTTTTCTTCTTCTTCTTATTCACCGGGTTACTAGCTTCAGAACTTTCACTCGATGAAGAAGATGAAACGGAAGGTGACCTTGCAAGCGAAGAAGGCGAATAAGACCTTATTAGTGAAGAAGGTGAAGGATCAACATGAGGTTGATGCTCTTGGGGGGAAGTGTTTGTGACTGAAGAAATAACTGCATTCAGGATTACCTGAGTGGAAAACAACCATACCGGTAATCCAATTGTGAGACCTGGAAGGCTCAAAGTAGCAATAAGAGGAGGACTAATGTTTCCGTAAGAAGGAAAAAGAAAAGGTTCCCCTGGAAAAGGAGTTCCTTCATTGGTGATTATGGGAATTGACACCATAAAAATAAAGATCCAATCTAGAGTCCACTAGGGAAAACAAACTACACACATTAAAAATCTAGTAAGCAAACAAGCAAACAAAACCTTCTCACAATGAGAACACTAGTTGGTGATGAAATCCAACGTCGCGAGAACAAAGTAAGCAGGGGATGAGATAGAGAGGGTGGAAAAGTTATGTTGACGATTTGCTTAACAGACTTACGCCTTGGTGCAAGCTCCTACACATAATCGTGGGTATACCCTCCAAGGAGCTCGAGTGAGTTTGGCGAACGTCGATTCTAGGTATCGTGGAGACTTGCCCCTCCATAGTCACCTTGTGTAAGGAACCTAGAGAGATAGGCCACTAAGGTTACCACTTACTACAGTGATGCCTGGGGAAACAATTGACAGTCCGATCCACGCGCAAAGGCAGGGTATCTAGCCCGAAATCAACTCGAAAGGCTACCACTCATAATTGTGGGTATACCTTCAAGTGACCCCCATAATAAGCGCAATCTCTACACCAAGACCAACAAAGCAGGGTGAGTAACTCTGTCAGTCTTAATGCAACCTTGTGGTTGACCCTTGTGTGAGAAGGGCTTCCCAAGAAAAAATGTAGTAAGTGGATTTAACTCTCCCTATCAAAAGATACTATGTTTGTTTACAGCTTTGGAAAGTTATATTTCACACCTATTCCAAAGCCCTACAACTAATCTAATGTAGGTTTGCTACCAGAAAATATAAAAATGTCTAATCAATTTTTACAAGCGCTTTATTTTTAAGGCTGTTGTTACTCAAAAGGAAAATGGCGTGAACAATATGGTGTTTTGACCAACTCGAAAGTTATACAAAGAGATAAAGATTAAATATTTTGATGTCGATGAAAGCTATGCTATGAGAAGGAGAAAACATTTATCATTCCCATATGCACAATGTCCCAAAATTTTAAAACTCATCAATATCAATATCTTTAAGAAATGAGCAAAATAGACTGTACACCAATACAGGATTCATGGCCCCCCCGGTCATGAGGGGGAATTTTTTTCAGAATTTAAGACCAAAAAAATGCCAAGAATCATGCAATTTCGCTACTTCAAATGCAAGGATGC
>JZKD02S1324956.1:0-11788 GCA_000966675.3 Picea glauca
GACTGTATCTGAAACTGTGGGAATCAAAGTGTTCGAGAGGCAATGTCTCTGGGAACTAGGAATACAATCGATACCACTTATGAAAAACCAGTGAAATCGGGTGACAAAAGCATAATATTAAAGAATTCACTAAATCTCTGATCCATTTTCGAATGACACTTTAGCTCAGAAATGCCGAAACTTTAGATTTTCGAGGGCACTTGAATTTCTAAACTTTGAAAAAGAACAGTTTCCGATCTTACCTGCTTACTCGACCAGGTTTCCTTGACTCGGGATACTTGCTGAACTCGGAGACACTTCGACAATCGGCATAAAACGCAGGATCCAAACTTTTGAAAATATGATTTTTTGATAAAATCGCGATCTGGTGGTTGTCTTCAACGATCTTTGGGATTCATTATAACACATCGAGTTTTCGGATGAAAGAATGACCTGGTAATGATGACTGGCATACTTTCCATTGAAATGGAGGGAAGCTCCGTGCAATCATACCTGCCAATCACCGCCCTGCGTGGATTTGAAATGATCACTGCAGTGGATAAGACACCGGTGCTTTGAACCTTTCGGATGGAGGCCACGAATGTGCATCATCTCCCGCATGGTAAGCTTTTGACGGTTGTATTTCTCATCATTGTGCTGATTTTTGACATTTGGCTCGTGCGAAAGCACGAGCTTTCATTTTTCACGTTCAAAAACTTTCGGCGATTGCTTGTCTTCTGCTTCGACCCCTTATCTAAGGAAAATGAAAACTTTCGGTGGTTAATGAGCACAGTGGAGGGTCACCTAAACCACCGAAACCTGATATTTTTCCATTTTCTTGACCGAACCAAAATCAACATTGCTTTTGAGATTATCTTGGAAAAACAGATTCTGTAACTTATTTACAGAAATTTAGAAATCAAATTTTAGAACTCAACCTATCATCTAAAAAATCAAATGAAATCCACCGATTTATTTGAGGAGTTAACACTGGCTCCTATTGGGAATGAACACCTCCCTGTGAGGTTTCAAGAACCATAGAATCAATGCCATTCCTGGAAAAGAACCTAAAAACTAAACTATCTGATAGTGTTTCCATTGGGCATGGAGTTATTAAAAAATAAAAACTAAGGCTATCATTACAATGTCTAGGCTCTACAGCCTTAGACGAAATAAAGTTTTAGAAATCGCCCATTTACCGGGCCACTGAACACTTCCTCACCCTCTAGATTCTGCAGAATGAAAGTTTTATTGTTTTGAACCTGAGTGATCATAAAAGGGCCTGTCCACAAGGAATCGAACTTTCCATGCTTTCCTTTCTCCTGTCAAAGAGCATCCCACTTTAGGACCCAGTCACCAATCTGAAAACTACCCACCTTCGCCTTTCTGTCAAATGTCTTTTTGATCTGCATCTGATGTGCTTCTGATTTTTCCACCAACTGTTCGCGAGCTTGCTGCAGTTCCACCAAATCCAGCATCCTTCTTACCATGTCATTTTGCTCAGTCTACTCTTCCTGAAAGAACTTATCCACATGCAACACTAACTGAACAGGAAAGATCGCATCAGTCCCATAAACCAACTTGAATGGGGAAGTTCCTATAGATTTTTCAATGGTCACTCTGTCTGCCCACAGAGAAAATTTCAATTTGGAATCCCAACTCTTTTTATTTTCTTCTAACATTTTTCTTATAATTTTGATCAAACTCTTATTTGACGATTTAGCCAAGCCATTACCTTGAGGATAGTAGGGAGTAGAGTGTACAAGATGGATTCCCATTGACTCGCACATGTATATTAATGCTTATTCTTTAAACACTGCTGCATTATCTGCCACCAGCCTCTTGGGACATCCAAATCTGCTCAAAATATTTTCATAGAGGAATTTCATGACTACCTGATGTGTAGCATTCCGGGTGGGGATCGCCTCTATCCACTTTGTGAAGTAATCGGTGGCTACCAAAATCCACTTGTGCTGGCCACTGGATGAAGGATTTATTTCACCGATAAAATATAAACCCCACTGCTGGAAAGGGCCATTTACCACAATAGGCCTCAGGGGTAAAGATTTTAGCTGTTGCTTACCGGTAAATATTTGGCATTTGTCACAAGATTTGACGAATGCACACACATCAACAAAGAGGAAAGGCCAATAATATCTAGCTTTCAGGATCTTATGGGTAGTAGTCTTCCAGTAATGATGACCACCACAAACGGCTGAATGAAACTGATGGGTCACTTTGACAAACTCTTCTTTATTTAAACACCTGAGAAGCAAACCAGCAGGATCCCTCCAATATAACAGGTTGTTATAAATATAGAATTTGATAGCTCTGAGCTTGAGAGCTCGAGCTTGATTCAAACTGAGTTCAGGAGGAACTTCAAGCTTTTGCAGAAAATGTATGATGCCATAATACCATTCACAGGAGGACAAGTGCTCTACCACTTGCTAACTGTCATGCTGCCCTTCTGCTGTCAAATCTGTCTGTGAATTTTCTGAAATTTCTGCTATGAAATTAATATCCAACAGCTTATGATTTTCCTCCGCTAAAATCTTAGCGAGGCCCTGGCCTTTTACCAGTTTGGTGGGATTTACTTCAATATTGAATTCAATCATCTTTGCGATCCACCTCGCCCTTTTTCCATCAATATTCGGCTGAGTCAAAACATCTTTTACAGAAGACGAAGGAACATATGTGATGACCTTTGAATGAAGGATATAAATTCTGAATGACTTTAAAGCTTTTATGAGAGCATAAGCTTGTTTCTCGATAGGGTCATACCTTAGTTAAGCATCCCTGAGTGTCTTGCTGAAGAAATACATGGGATGATCAAAGTTTTCCTCATCCTTCTGAAGCAGGACTGTTGCCACTGTGTCATAGGAAGCAAAGGAAAAGACATAGAAAGTCTTACTATAATCTGGGTTGATCAGAATCGGAGACTCGATGATCGTTTGCTTGATATCCTGAAAAGAGTTTCTCGTGTTGTCTGTCCATTTTATCTCAGCCCCCTTTTTTAGCATGCATGTTATGTGTTTGACTAATTCAGCAAAATTGGGCACAAACCTTCTGACGAAATTTATCTTACCGAGCAGTGACTGAATGTCCTTCTTTGACCTCGGTAAGGAAAACTTTTGAATTGCCTCCACTCATTCTGGATCAATCATTACACCTTCGAATGAGACGATGTGACCCAAGAGCTTACCCTTTCTTAGAGCAAACTGGGATTTCTTTGGATTCAATGAAATCCCGAACTGTCTACATTTTAAGAATACTCTTTTCAAATGTTTCAAATGCTCCTCATGGCTGCTGGAATATACTGTAATGTCATCAAGGTATATGAGGAAGAATTTGTCTTTTTCTCCCACAAATGCTATATCCATGGCCCTTTGGAATGTGGCCTCGATGTTCATTAATCCAAAGGGCATCTTGGAGTACATAAAGTTCCCCCAAGGAGTGGTAAACNCAACACTAACTGAACAGGAAAGATCGCATCAGTCCCATAAACCAACTTGAATGGGGAAGTTCCTATAGATTTTTCAATGGTCACTCTGTCTGCCCACAGAGAAAATTTCAATTTGAAATCCCAACTCTTTTTATTTTCTTCTAACATTTTTCTTATAATTTTGATCAAACTCTTATTTGACGATTCAGCCAAGCCATTACCTTGAGGATAGTAGGGAGTAGAGTGTACAAGATGGATGCCCATTGAATCGCACATGTATATCAATGCTTATGCTTTAAACACTGCTGCATTATCTGCCACCAGCCTCTTGGGACATCCAAATCTGCTCAAAATATTTTCATAGAGGAATTTCATGACTACCTGATGTGTAGCATTCCGGGTGGGGATCGCCTCTATCCACTTTGTGAAGTAATCGGTGGCTACCAAAATCCACTTGTGCTGGCCACTGGATGAAGGATTTATTTCACCGATAAAATCTAAACCCCACTGCTGGAAAGGGCCATTTACCACAATAGGCCTCAGGGGTAAAGATTTTAGCTGTTGCTTACCGGTAAATCTTTGGCATTTGTCACAAGATTTGACGAATGCACACACATCAACAAAGAGGAAAGGCCAATAATATCTGGCTTTCAGGATCTTATGGGTAGTAGTCTTCCAGTAATGATGACCACCACAAACGGCTGAATGAAACTGATGGGTCACTTTGACAGACTCTTCTTTATTTAAACACCTGAGAAGCAAACCAGCAGGATCCCTCCAATATAACAGGTTGTTATAAATACAGAATTTGATAGCTCTGAGATTGAGAGCTCAAGCTTGAGTCAAACTGAGTTCAGGAGGAACTTCAAGCTTTTGCAGAAAATGTATGATGCCAGAATACCATTCACAGGAGGACAAGTGCTCTACCACTTGCTGACTGTCATGCTGCCCTTCTGCTGTCAAATCTGTCTGTGAATTTTCTGAAATTTCTTCTATGAAATTAATATCCAACAGCTTATGATTTTCCTCTGCTAAAAGCTTGGCGAGGCCCTGGCCTTTTACCAGTTTGGTGGGCTTTACTTCAATATTGAATTCAATCATCTTTGCGATCCACCTCGCCCTTTTTCCATCGATATTCGACTGAGTCAAAAAATCTTTTACAGAAGACGAAGGAACATATGCGATGACCTTTGAATGAAGGATATAAATTCTGAATGACTTTAAATCTTTTATGAGAGCATAAGCTTGTTTCTCGATAGGGTCATACCTTAGTTAAGCATCCCTGAGTGTCTTGCTGAAGAAATCCATGGGATGATCAAAGTTTTCCTCATCCTTCTGAAGCAGGACTGCTGCCACTGTGTCATAGGAAGCAAAGGAAAAGACATAGAAAGTCTTACTATAATCTGGGTTGATCAGAATCGGAGACTCGATGATCGCTTGCTTGATATCCTGAAAAGAGTTTCTCATGTCGTCTGTCCATTTTATCTCAGCCCCCTTTTTTAGCATGCATGTTATGTGTTTGACTAATTCAGCAAAATTGGGCACAAACCTTCTGACGAAATTTATCTTACCGAGCAGTGACTTAATGTCCTTCTTTGACCTCGGTAAGGACAACTTTTGAATTGCCTCCACTCATTCTGGATCAATCATTACACCTTCGGATGAGACGATGTGACCCAAGAGCTTACCCTTTCTTAGAGCAAACTGGGATTTCTTTGGATTCAATGAAATCTCGAACTGTCTACATTTTAAGAATACTCTTTTCAGATGTTTCAAATGCTCCTCATGGCTGCTGGAATATACTGTAATGTCATCAAGGTATATGAGGAAGAATTTGTCTTTTTCTCCCACAAATGCTATATCCATGGCCCTTTGGAATGTGGCCTCGATGTTCATTAATCCAAAGGGCATCTTGGAGTACATAAAGTTCCCCCAAGGAGTGGTAAACGCAGTCTTCTCCTGATCATCCGGATGGACAACAACCTGATTGTAACCGAAAAAGCCATCAAGAAAGGACATGAAATTTTCCCATGAAATCCTCTGTAACAAGTGTTCCATCTTAGGAAGAGGATAGTTGTCCTTTTTAGAGCATTTGTTCAAGTTTCTGAAATCTACACACAATCTGACCTCACCATTCTTCTTCCTTNATCTGTTGAGTTCATCATCATATTCAAAGACTTTCCAATATTTTACATTATCAGGTAAGGAGGGTCAATATTTTACTTGAATCTCGTAGCTAAGCTTAGGGGGCATGGGAGGAATTAATGTGTTGGCTGAAACAGCAAGAGAATCAACGAGCTGATTCATATCCCTTGGTATGTATGAAATTTCAAAAACAGAAAAAGAATCACGCAGCTTCCATACCTCGTCTCTGTAAGCTTTTAATCTGACATGCTTAGCTTGAAAGGTGTTGTTTACCTATTGTACGATGAGGTCTGCATCTCCCAATACTTTCAAACCTTTTATCCCCATCTCTTTGGCTAAATTTAATCCCAGCAGCAGAGCCTCATACTCTGCTATGTTGTTAGTGGTTCTGAAGTCCATCTTGAAAGACAAAGATATGGTCTCCTTTGAAGGAGAGATCAGAACTACTCCAGCACCTGCTAAGTCTTTAGTGTTGGCCCCATCAAAGTACATTGTCCATACTACAATGTTTTCACTTTCAGCCTGTTATTCAATAGGCTTCACTAGCTACATAGAAGTTGCTTGACCATCATCAATCTGAAGGATGCATGAACCAAAATCCATATCCACAGCATAGATAGGATGATTGACGGAATTCTTTCCATCGCTGATGATATGAGCAAGCTGGTTTTCCCTGTAAAGTCTTTTCATTTCCCCCCCAAACACTGGAATCGTAGCATAGGACAGATCCATCTGCAATGTACCTCCTAATCTTTTCCCCCATGAACGAGACAAAAGCAACCCAAACTTAGGTGGAATATCAGCAACTACTACGTCCATAACAATACTCCTCATTGGTAATTGAGAGAGGTTAATGACCATGTCTTTGATGAGGCCGAGACATCTGACCTTTCTAGAATCAAAGGAGAAAAGATCTTGGTATGGTTTGCTAACTTCGAGCCCAAGATCATTCATCACTGCCTTTGGCATAAGGTTATGCGATGCCCCAGAATCGAGCAAACAATTGTGAAGGATTTTGTCATGGACATTTAAGGATATGTAAAATGGTGGACAAGAATCGTCACGGTCTTCTATCATAGGCCCTATGGTCACTTTAGGCTGATCATCTTGTAGGTTTANATCTGTTGAGTTCATCATCATATTCAAAGACTTTCCAATATTTTACATTATCAGGTAAGGAGGGTCAATATTTTACTTGAATCTCGTAGCTAAGCTTAGGGGGCATGGGAGGAATGAATGTGTTGGCTGAAACAGAAAGAGAATCAACGAGCTGATTCATATCCCTTGGTATGTATGAAATTTCAAAAACAGAAAAAGAATCACGCAACTTCCATACCTCGTCTCTGTAAGCTTTTAATCTGACATGCTTAGCTTGAAAGGTGTTGTTTACCTATTGTACGATGAGGTCTGCATCTCCCAATACTTTCAAACCTTTTATCCCCATCTCTTTGGCTAAATTTAATCCCAGCAGTAGAGCCTCATACTCTGCTATGTTGTTAGTGGTTATGAAGTCCATTTTGAAAGAAAAAGATATGGTCTCCTTTGAAGGAGAGATCAGAACTACTCCAGCACCTGCTAAGTCTTTAGTGCTGGCCCCATCAAAGTACATTGTCCAGACTACAATGTTTTCACTTTCAGCCTGCTATTCAATAGGCTTCACTAGCTGCATAGAAGTTGCTTGACCATCATCAATCTGAAGGATGCATGAACCAAAATCCGTATCCACAGCATAGATAGGATGATTGACGGAATTCTTTCCATCGCTGATGATATGAGCAAGCTGGTTTTCCCTGTAAAGTCTTTTCATTTCCCCCCCAAACATTGGAATCGTAGCATAGGACAGATCCATCTTCAATGTACCTCCTAATCTTTTTCCCCATGAACGAGACAAAAGCAACCCAAACTTAGGTGGAATATCAGCAACTACTACGTCCATAACAATACTCCTCATTGGTAATTGAGAGAGGTTAATGACCATGTCTTTGATGAGGCCGAGACATCTGACCTTTCTAGAATCAAAGGAGAAAAGATCTTGGTATGGTTTGCTAACTTCGAGCCCAAGATCATTCATCACTGCCTTTGGCATAAGGTTATGCGATGCCCCAGAATCGAGCAAACAATTGTGAAGGATTTTGTCATGGACATTTAAGGATATGTAAAATGGTGGACAAGAATCGTCACGGTCTTCTATCATAGGCCCTATGGTCACTTTAGGCTGATCATCTTGTAGGTTTACGAAATCATCTGATGGAGAGGTCCTAGGCTCAAGAGACTTTAAGATGGMTKCTTTAAAGGCTTCATTCTTCATGAGTTCARTTAAAGGCATTGGAATCTTAACCTTTTGTATTTTTGATTCAAAATTGAAAGAGAGAGATGGTCTGTCTGAAACCTTTACCTCATTGGAAGGAGCCTTAAGACTAACTTGTTCCTTGGCTGGGATTTGAGTTTGTTTCTTTTGCTGCTTTGCTGGAGGGGGGATTTGTTTTTCAGGAGCTGGAGGCTGATTGACAACAACCTCTTTACTTTTCACAGGGGCAATATCTTCTTTGTTTTTCACAGGGGCAGTAATGGGTGTTTTTGGACCTGGACTCTTGGATCTTAAGTTGTATCCTTTCTGATCATCTGTCAAGTAGACCGCTCCTTCAGCCCCTGCCTCTTTAATTTGTTGATCCATCAGGGCTTCTTCATAGTCTACCTGAGTCAAAAATGAAGAATCATTTTCATCACCGAAACATTTTATCTCATCTGCATCTTCGATTTCCTCGTGAGGAGGCTGTTGCTCTTCATCTAACACTACATTTTGAAAAGGTGGTTTGACCCTCTGATCAACAACTGGATTTCTATCTCTTTGAAGGATCTGAACTTGTGGATTATTCCTTCTGTAAGGAAAGGTATTTGGATTTCTGGGGGAAAAAGCATTTGGCTCTTTTGCCCTTGCTGATTGTTGATTTTGAACCTTCAACTTTGACATTTCAGTCGTCAAACTGTCTAACATCTTCGCCATCTTTTCCATTTTACTGCTAGAAGAAGAAGAGGATTCAACAACAGACTTCTTCCTCTCAGCCCTTCCTTTAAGCTTCTGAGATGCTGTAATGTTAGACTCAACCTCGAGTGCGACATCTTTCATTAAAGAAAGTGTGGCTGATCATCTTTCTCTAAGGATAAGACAAAATTATGAATCAAAGGAAGTAGAGAATGTGATCTTTGTTGATGCATCGCTTGGTTTAATCTTTGCCAGGATCTTACCAAACATTTTATTAAATCTCTTAATGAAATCGGAGACTGAATCTCCATCATCCCTCTTCAAATTTCCAAACTCAGAAATGTAGTACAACAGATCTCTTCTTTCTCCCCAATGCTTTAAGAATACCTCATCTAATTGTTCAATGCCAGTGATTGAATTTGTTGGTAGATCTTTGAACCACTTTCGGGCTTGTCCATCCAAACTCTGAATGAAAACTCTAGTCCACACATCTTCTTATGAAATATTTATGTTTTCTGCATAAGCATAAAATGCTTCAATGTGTTCTTCAGCTGTATACTCCCCTGCTCCTGTAAACTTCGGCATATATTTCTCGTAGTCACCTGTTGGCATGGAATACAGGGGGTTTGGCAAGACAAGTGGGGCATATCTATTTGCCAAGATCTGTTCCATCCTGGTCAAAGGGGAAGCCATGACAATCTTGGTGGTTGATGCAGACGAAGAACTTGTAGGATATGATGGAGGAGATGAGGAACTCATAGGAGATGATGGAGGAGATGAGGAACTCGTAGGAGATGATGGAGGATATGAGTTGCCTGAGTTAGAATAGAATGGCTACCTTACTTCACCCTTAGCAGAAGTTTTGTAAGTAGGTGGAAAGTAAGAGGCTTTATAAAACTGACTGAGCAACAAAGCTAGATTTTCTTCTCCTTTAGAAGACAGATCATGGAGAATTTCTTCAAGAACAGGCAGATTGGTGTAAGTGTGTAAATCACCTTTCGAAGGTTTGATGGGTGATGAATCAAAAGAAGACGAAGAGGAACCTTCTTTCTGTTGCAAGGATTCAGTATTCATTTCTTTTGGATGGGATGAAATGTCAATCTCAAGGACAGAATCAATATCATTAGAAGAAAATGAAGGTTCTTCTATCTTAGAAACTTGAGATGATTTTTTTTATTTTTTGGGAATCTTGAATTTCAGCAGGGGATTCAATCAAAGGCTTATTAGATATGGAAGGATGAGTATCAGTTGGAATACCTGAATCAATTGCACTTGCAGATCCGGAATCCTGTCTTTGCAAATCTTTTCCCTTACTGATGATCTTCTCTGGATCAGGAAATGATGTTGTCAATGGGCCTTCTGGGTTTGCCCTGGTGTGAGCTCTTTTGGGAGCCACTTCATTTCAATGGAGTCGCCAAATAGAAAATGTACAACCTGATAGTGTCTACTTCTTGTCTATCATCAAGAACTAGATCTATGTCATCTCCCAGAGAAGTTGATCTTCGATCTCCTCTCCCCGGCAACGACGCCAATTTGTTATCACTCTAGGAAACTCTCCTAGGTTGTAAGTCGGAGATGCCTGGTAACTAACTCTTTTTGGGAAATATTTTCCAAATAATGATGTNATCTTCGCCATCTTTTCCATTTTACTGCTAGAAGAAGAAGAGGATTCAACAACAGACTTCTTCCTCTCAGCCCTTCCTTTAAGCTTCTGAGATGCTGTAATGTTAGACTCAACCTTGAGTGCGGCATCTTGCATTAAAGAAAGTGTGGCTGATCATCTTTCTCTAAGGATAAGACAAAATTATGAATCAAAGGCAGTAGAGAATGTGATCTTTGTTGATGCATCGCTTGGTTTAATCTCTGCCGGGATCTTACCAAACATTTTATTAAATCTCTTAATGAAATCGGAGACTGACTCTCCATCATCCCTCTTCAAATTTCCAAACTCAGAAATGTAGTACAACAGATCTCTTCTTTCTCCCCAATGCTTTAAGAATACCTCATCTAATTGTTCGATGCCAGTGATTGAATTTGCTGGTAGMTCTTTGAACCACTTTYGRGCTTGKCCATCCAAACTCTGAACGAAAACTCTAGTCCACACATCTTCTTCTGAAATATTTATGTTTTCTGCATAAGCATAAAATGCTTCAATGTGTTCTTCAGCTGTATACTCCCCTGCTCCTGTAAACTTAGGCATATATTTCTCGTAGTCACCTGTTGGCATGGAATACATGGGGTTTGGCAAGACAAGTGGGGCATATCTATTTGCCAAGATCTGTTCCATCCTGGTCAAAGGGGAATCCATGACAGTCTTGCTGGTTGATGCAGATGAAGAACTTGTAGGAGATGATGGAGGAGATGAGGAACTCGTAGGAGATGATGGAGGAGATGAGGAACTCGTAGGAGATGATGGAGGAGATGAGTTTCCTGAGTTAGATTAGAATGGCTTCCTTACTTCACCCTTAGTAGAAGTTTTGTAAGTAGGTGGAAAGTAATGGGCTTTATAAAACTGACTGAGAAACAAAGCTAGATTTTCTTCTCCTTTAGAAGACAGATCATGGAGAATTTCTTCAAGAACAGGCAGATTGGTGTAAGTGTGTAAATCACCTTTCGAAGGTTTGATGGGTGATGAATCAAAAGAAGACGAAGAGGAACCTTCTTTCTGTTGCAAGGATTCAGTATTCATTTCTTTTGGATGGGATGAAATGTCAATCTCAAGGACAGAATCAATATCATTAGAAGAAAATGAAGGTTCTTCTATCTTAGAAACTTGAGATGATTTTTTTTATTTTTTGGGAATCTTGAATTTCAGCAGGGGATTCAATCAAAGGCTTATTAGATATGGAAGGATGAGTATCAGTTGGAATACCTGAATCAATTGCACTTGCAGATCCGGAATCCTGTCTTTGCAAATCTTTTCCCTTACTGATGATCTTCTCTGGATCAGGAAATGATGTTGTCAATGGGCCTTCTGGGTTTGCCCTGGTGTGAGCTCTTTTGGGAGCCACTTCATTTCAATGGAGTCGCCAAATAGAAAATGTACAACCTGATAGTGTCTACTTCTTGTCTATCATCAAGAACTAGATCTATGTCATCTCCCAGAGAAGTTGATCTTCGATCTCCTCTCCCCGGCAACGACGCCAATTTGTTATCACTCTAGGAAACTCTCCTAGGTTGTAAGTCGGAGATGCCTGGTAACTAACTCTTTTTGGGAAATATTTTCCAAATAATGATGT
>JZKD02S1324967.1:711-11788 GCA_000966675.3 Picea glauca
ATGGTGTTAAAGGTCAATATATCATTATTTTTATGTTAGTAAAATATTTATATAATTAATAATTTTTCCATTTATATAATGAATTGTTAAATGAATCATATTATAATTTTTATGTTAGATAAAATGTTCATATAATTAATAATTCTTCCACTAATATTATAATGAATCGTTAAATTAGTATTATGATTTTTATGTTAATATTATTCTTAATATAATAATCTTTCCACTAACCTCATGAATTGTTAAATGTAACAATAATATTATAATATCTATGTTAAAAGAGTATCCATACCATTAATAATACTTCCATTTACATAATGAGTTGTTAAATGTGAATATATCATATTGTGATATTTTTTTTTTTTGTTAATGTAAGGTTCATACATATATTAATTCTATTTCATATTGCGATATTTATGTTTTTTTTGTTTTTTTTTCATGGAAAAAGTTTGTAATTTTATTAAGCAGGTACAAAATTATATTCGCAGATATATACTGACTATGAAAAATAGTCAAGTATATAGTATTTAGTAAGAGAATCATATAGAGAACCAAATTACAAGTAACAAGTGTTTGAAGCACTTTTTCGGATATAGGTAAAAATAAAAATAAAAGAGTTTTGAGAGGGCCCAGATCTAACTAATAAGTCGTTAAACAAAGTTACAAACATGTCAAAATAGACTGGGAAAACCATGCATCTACAGGAAAATAGTTCATACGTTGCACGCCCGTAGATGGACCTCAAAGTGCGGGAACACTGCACGCCCAATAGTGGACCTCAAAGCTCTGACCCAATCTCCAAAAAGAAGCTGAAACCCAGCAACCGAAACGAAATGCATCAGATCCCAGGTCCAAAGACCCAGCACCTGACCAGCAAACCACCGAGAGAGAGCCACCAAGGAAGCCCCAAAATGGATCAAGATGAAATAGAGAGGTGAGGCCAAATAGATGCACCTCACAAGATCCGTCGCAGGCAGGACCAAAAATTCGAGCAAGAGTAACCATTACCGCCCACGGGGGGGCAGGGGGGGGGAGCTACCAACGCAAAACGCAGCAACAGTCAGCTAAAACCACGAACAGGAAGGATGCACCAGCCGATTGAGGAACAAGGTGAAAGCAGTAAGGAAACGACTAAGGAAGAAACCCTAACCACCCCAAATCCAAACGAAGGGAGCTCTGGTATATCTTCATAAATGTTGGAGCGACATTCTTCCCTCGAAACCATACACAACAGCTCATTCGAGGATGCCTCCACGCCCAAGCGCTGTATCACCAGGCTGAGCAGACTTTGGCAAAAAAATTGTGCAGAGCGACGGCTAAAATAGAACCATCCAGATGGACTTGGTTTTTCCCCAAGTAAGTCCATTGTGCAGAGTTGGCGGCAAAAGAGGCATCTACCTTACTCTCTCGCGGACACCTATGGAGGAGGCTGGGGATGTCGTGGACTTTTCTCTTGACCCGCTGGAGGGAAAAAAAAATTGGAAGTCGCGAATTTGCAGTAGGTCGTCACCTAAGTCAAATCATTTTTTTCCCGAACCGGCGATGGAGGGGAAGCAGGTGGTTAGTGTTTCTTCACATTTGTATCATTTAGAGGGATCATTTATGGCGTAGTTCTACCCATCTGGGATGTCATACCCATGGGTATCGAGTTTGGAGATAGGCTTGGGATGGCCCGACCCGTTTATGGCTCCCATAGGTTGGGGTTTCCCTTTCAAAGAAAACCCTTGTGCTTCACTAGGGCCCACTTCCCCACTCTCGTGGAGATTCAGAACTTTCTAGAGATGTAGGGATCTCAGATTTGGGTTTCTTGGGGTCGGTTCTGGTAGTAGAGAGTTTTGGTGGAGATTCGTTGAGTTTATTTTCTCTTCCTCAGTCGGTTCTGAGTATATCTCTTGGTATTATTGGTCTGGTGGGTCCAACAGCTTTTGTTGACTTGGTGTTTGTTTCTTTGGCTCCCAGCTCTAGAGTCGCGAGAGTTTTTGGGCCCAAATTTTTTTGTGGAAGGTGGAGACCCTCTTGTAGTTTCCCCAGTCCTAGCAGAAAAATTTTCCTTGTCTCAGCAATCCTCCCTAAGGCGAGGAAAAAATAAGTGTGTCAAGAATAAAGGTGAAGCCAAACTAGTTCTCGGGGTTGATATATCAGAACCCGAGGTTGTGGATATGGTAGATTCGACTTTGGTAGGCATTGCTTCAACATCAAGTTGTTGAAGGAATGGGCAGACCGCTCCTAGACAGTTTCCCTAGGGAAGGCTCCTTCTGTTCAAACCCTAAATCAAGGTTGGTTTTGTTTCAATTTCAAGTCAGTCGTCGAGGAAGATTGGATTCTTCGGTAGCCTTGGAGAATTGAATCCACCCCAATTATTCTCAAAAAATGGTCTCCTTTATTCGATGCAAGTCGTGAGTAGATGGATGTTGCTTTGATTTGGGTTAGGCTTCCAGGGCTTCTTATGGAGTTCTTAACAAAGAAAAGCCTCTCAGAGTTAGGGAAATTTTTGGGGACTTTGTTTGGATGTGGACATGTCCTTCTTAGAATCTGGGGAGATGGCAGTGACCAGGATTCTGGTGTCCTTGGAAATTCAAGAGGGACTGATTGAAGAATTGGAACTAATCTTTGGGGAGAAGTTTCTCAAAAAAAAACTAGATTATGAAGGAGTCCCCTTGTGATGCCAAAGATGCCATCAATATGGGCATATTGCAAATCAGTGTAGTCTTCCTCTCCACGGGCGATCTGGTGGGTCATGCTCGACTACTTCAAAGAAGTGACCGATATCACATAGGGAAGAACTCTCTGAACAATCACAGTGGGGGGGTAGGTGAAAACTCCATTTCTTGCTTCTCATGGCCAATTAGGAGGTGTAATAAAATATGGGTCAATATCCTCCACTGAAAGGAAAGAGGTAGATATTAGAATTCCAACTTGATCGAAAAGTCCACAAGCCAAGACAACGCAAAGGAATTATGCGGATCATATGGGTATGCATTCCATTCATTTTCCCACCATTAACATTTTAATAAATTATTTATCTCTTTTAGGCAAAGAATGGGTAGGGACATTAAAAAAATATCCTTTCCTTCTGAGGGACTCCAGTCCACTTATCCAAGGCTCAGCTCCCCACTCGCTCTGTGTTCTTTGGCCCTCCCTCGGAAGGCTTTCGTCTACTGTAAAAATTTGTGAAACATCTAGTTCCTCAATGGACTCAGAGGAGGATTCCATTACCTACCAATTGAGGAATCGATCTATTCTCTCTTCCTCCTCCACTTTTTTTCCCAACAAACCTGAAGGTCTTGTTCTTAACCTTGTTCCACCCACTGGGGGCCCAGGGAGGGGGAAAAAATCTCTTTTCTCAAAATCCCAGAAACAAGCCCTTGTGGACCTTGCTTCAGGTAAGTAGTTATACATAACGGGGCACTTAAAGCATTGACATCCCCGGTAGGGGTTCCCCATGAAACTTCTTTCTTTTAATTGTAGGGGTGTGGCGAGTCCATCTAAAAAATTATCCCTTAAAAGGTTGGTGGATTCCAACAAGCCCGATATCATTTTTCTACAGGAAACCTTGGGGACAAGTTATGATGTCTCGACCCTTCTTGAAGATTTATTTCCGAGTTGAAGCTTCTCAAGTTTGGATGTTAGAGGTCAATGTGGGGGACTGGATTTAGGTTGGAACAAAAAAATGGTGAAATTGTTAAATTTGTGGGCCTTCGAGTCTAGATTAGGAGATGATATACTTTTTTCAGACTTAGGGATATAGTTCTCAGTGATAAATATATATGGGGCTTATCTTGATTATGCTCAATTTCGAGAAAATCTGCTAAGTAAGTCCTTCTTCAATTCGGATGCCTTGATCATGGGTGGGTACTTAAACTTTTTCGTTATGATAAGGTGAAGTTTGGGGTCCCCGAGCAAGATTAGGCCCTCTATCATATTTCTTTCAAAATATACTGCAAGGCAAAGGGCTATCAAACATCACCCATGTTCACCTCAATCCCACTAGTAGGAATAAACAACTAGGGGCTGAGAGGGTTGCAAAACATATAGACTTCTTTTTGGTCTCAGACAAACGTATGAAGGGTCACTTACAGATGAGGCAATGGGTGGGAGCGGGATGGGAATCCAATTATTATCCCATTATTTTGGAAGTAGCAAAGGGAAGGATACATCCATCTATTCCCTTCAAATTCAACCCAGAATGGCTAAAGGAGGAAAGTTTCATTGATATGGTAAAGGACCAGTGGGTTCCTTTTTATCCAAATTCAGAGGAAGTTACTGTTGTAAAATTTGTAGCCAACCTTAAAAAGGTTAAGCAAGCTACTATAGCTTGGGAAAATAAAAAACGAAGTCACGATGACCAAGAATTATTGGCTACATAGATAGCTTTAAATTCCATCTATGAGTCAGATGATGGCGGCTTTGCAACTCATGAGACAAAAGAGGCATTGTTCCAGTTGGAACAAAAGAAGAGAAAACTACTGGAGGAAAAGCATGCAGCCTGGAAATTAAAGAGTCTGGCCATCTGGATGGAAAAAGGAGATGCAAATACAAAATTATTTTCGGCATGTAAAAAGGGAGAAAATTATCAAATACTATTTGGAGTCTAAAATAAAATCAAGGGTGGGAAGTGTCATCCTTTCAAGAACTCGTTGAGTTGGGGAAATTTACTTTCAATCTCTCTTCAAGGCTAATAATCGGTCTACAGTTGTAGAAATTGTCAAGGTGGCAGGGTTCTTCCCTCAAATTGTCGTCGACGAGGAAAACATGACTCTAATGGAAGAAGTTTCAAAAGAGGAGCTCAAGGAGGTTCTATGTAGTTTTCAAAAAGACAAGAGCCTGGGGTCGGATGGATGGTTGGTTGAATTATTCTTAGGACTCTATGACTGGATTGGATCGGATATTATGAAGGTGGTGGAGGAATCAAGAAGGGAGGGGCATATGCATGTTCCATTCAATACCACTTTCATTGCCCTAATTCCAAAATTGGACTCCCCTCAGTATTTTGAGGAATTTCGTCCAATCTCCCTATGCAACTGTATCTATAAAATATTGGAAAAGGTCATTGATAGAAGACTGAAGCCTATCCTCTCATCTTCTATCTCAAAGGAACAATTCGACTTCCTGGAAGGAATGCAAATCCATGAAGCCATAGGAGTGGCTCAGGAAGAGTTGCACAATATAAAGACAAAAATATTAAAGGGAGCAGTGGTGAAGATAGACTTATCAAAGGCATATGATAGGGTAAGTTGGATCTATATTCGATTGATACTCACTCATGTGGGTTTTGAAGTTCCTCTCATCAATTGGGTTTTGATCTACATTTCATCCACCACTTTTTATTTCCTTATAAATGGAGTAGCTTCCCCCTTTTTTCATGTAGGTAGAGGTTTAAGGAAAGGTTGTCATCTCTCCCCCTTGATTTTCCTCTTGGTGGAAGAAGGCCTCAGTCGATCTTTGGCTGATGCAAAATCCCATGGAATTTTCTGAGGTATCCCTATTTCCCTTACCTTATATCTTTCCCACCTCATATTTTGTGGACGATGATCTTGTTTTTTGTGATGGGCAGAGGGGTGATTCAGAAACTCTTTCCAACGTTTTGGGTATTTTCTCCAGGGCATCGGGTATGAAAATCAATGAAAGAAAAAGTAAATTATTAGTCAACAATATGGAAGATGAAGAGATTATATTTTATCAATCCCTCTTTCCTTTTGAAGTAAAGGATATTGACTTAGGTCTAAAATATTTGTGGTTCCAACTGAAGCCAAATTTCTATAAAAAATCTTATTGGACCTGGTTAATAGCAAAATTGGAGAAACGACTAAAGGTATGGAGTTTCAGATGGTTATCCAGAGGATTTTTTCTGGTTCTTGTCAAATCAATTCTGGAACAAATCCTAGTGTACTGGATGTCCTTAGCCTACATTCCAAAAGGGGTGCTTGACAAGATTCGAAGAATCCAGGTGTCAAATTTCTATGGGCTGGATCACATGAAAAATTTGTGTTTCCTTGGGTAAAATGGGAGGTGTTGGCCATTCCAAAATCCCTAGGTGGATGGGGTTTCAAAAATATTTTCCTCCTTTCAAAAGTGCTTGTGGAAAATTCAATCTAGAGGTTGATTTCTACAGTCATCATGTGGACTAATGTAGTCATTCAAAAATATATTCACCCTAATTCAGTGTTGGACTGGATTAGGAGTCCGCAAAAATAGTGCTATGTATGCTCTATTATTTGGAAGGCCATTATCATATCTTTTGCAGTAGTAAGAGATGCTCTAGATTTGAGGGTCGGGAATGGTTTGAAGGTTCAAGTTGGATTGGATCATTGGCCAGGTAGTGAAAGACTTCATGTTTTGTTGTCTGCTTTGATCCAAGCATTACATTCTCAAGGAATATATCACCTAAATCAAATTGATGATCAAGGTCGTACCTCCATATGGAGCCAAGAGTAGCTTGGTCCTACTCATCTAGATCTGGAAGGGGAAAATGCCTCCCAATGGTCAAATTACATTCAAGCTTTAAAATCATCCCATATTTGGATAGTGGATAGGGAGGATGAGTTGATTTGGAAACATACACCTTTAGGTATTTATAATCCTAAGTTGGGCTATATACAGATAAACATTGCTCAACACTTAAGACTTTGGAAAGGACTTTGGAAAGTCTGTTGTCCGCTAAAATCCAGAATCTTTATGTGGTGTCGAATTGCCAATAAAGTATCGACATGGGACAAAATGAAGAATAGGAAAATCGAAGGCTCGAGTTGGTGTGCAGTGTGTAAATACAACAACGAGACTTCACTTCACCTTTTTGTAAACTACCCCTTCGTTAAGCAGATTTGGCAAGAAGTCGCGTTAGTGTTGCAATAGGCCTATAATTGGAGTGGTCCATCAGTGGAGCGGGCATGGAAACATTGGTTTTCAAATTCCTCAAATAGGAATATTAAAGTGCTTCCTTTGATAGTAAGTTGGAGTGCCTAGATTGCCAGGAATTCGGCCATCTTCCATGACAAATCCAGTACCCCAGATATTGTTGCAGTGCAAGGTCTCAACATTCTATCCCATTTTCAGCAGGCAAAGGACTCACGTCTACCAAGGGTCATATCGGAGATCTCGATAGACTTTTCAAACCCGTGGGATTTCTTCTATGGAGCTTCCCAAAACAATAATCAATCTTGTGAGGGGGTGTTTTATTCCTCTTTGCATCCCACACCTTCAAAATGTTTATGGGTTTTGGAAAAGGAACAAACAACTATGTTGAACTAATGTCTCTCAAGCTCCTTATTCTCTTTGCATTAGAAAAGGGAGTAAATACTTTACAAATTTTTGGTGACTCTATGTTGGTTATAATTTGGGCAAGGAAATCTCAACAATGTCATAATTTATAGCTTCATTTACTTCTTGAGGAAGTCTACGGGATCTTGGATTCTTTTGCTATGGTATGTAGTCGCCATGTATACAAGGAACAAAACATGGAGGCATATTCATTGTCTAAAGAGGGCCTTCGACTAGATATGGGGAAATGATAGCTTATAGAAGACAAGAATGGAGAGTGTTTCAAATACTACCACAAGCCTTTTGTTGAAGAGAATTCCCACCCTGTTCTTACTAAATAACAGAGTTTAAATTGCATCAGTTTTGTGGCTCAGTTTAAGTTACTGTGAATACTTTCTATTACATTTTTTTTTGTGAATAGATCTAGGAATGCATATTGGTCAAGATATATGTATATGTACAGGGACATCAACTTACTGCCATTTCGGATGTATCTTTTTGATGGAGTATTTTTTGGGGTATTTATGTTGATATTTTTTTGGATCACATGTTGCAGAAAAAATATGGATACTCCATCTTTTCTACAGAATGTAAATTTATTTTCTCTCCGAATGAAACAAAATTATGTTTTTTTATGAGGAAAAAAATTATATTAATTAGTAAATGAATTGAATAATAAATTATATATATATATATATAATGCGTTATTTTTATTCAATTTATTTGGAAATTTTAAAGGTTAAAAACTCAACACTAAAGAATTTATTTGGAAATTTCAAGGATTAAAACCTCAACACGAAAACACGAAAGGATAATTGTGGTATGATAAAAAAATTGAAAGGATAATGTAAACCAATGTATATAGAGGAATTAGGAATCCAAGGAAATGGGTTATTTTAAGTCACCCTACATTACTTTCTCTTTCCTATATTATTACACTTTGATATTATAAATTATTTAGTATCACATTCATATTTTACCGTCCTTAAAAAGTTAGGAAGGATTATATTAGAAAGATTTTTTTCTACTAATAATTTAAATTTAATATTTTTTTTTACAAAATATAAATTTAATATAACCAGATTTTGAATAATAACAATGATTATGAAAAGAAAATTTAACTATAAACTTGAATATGAATATTATAAAAAAAAATATAAAAAAATATGATTAATAACCAAAAAAAAGTTGTTTCTTCTAACAAAACATTTATTTGTTTTGCCATAATTTGGTTTTGTTTCTCTTTGTTAAACATTTGAATTTTGGTGTTTCATAAATTTGATTATTTAATTGATTAGAAAACCATACATGGATTTCTCAAAGAAAGAGCTCTCCTAAAAACAAATAGGTTTAGTTCTCCTAAAACATATAAAATATGTATTTCTTAAGTTAAACATTTGAATTTTGGTGTTTCATAGATTTGATTCTTTAATTGATTAGATTAGAAAACCATACATGGATTTCTCAAAGAAAGAGCTCTCCTAAAAAAACAAATAGGTCTCTCCTAAAAAAATAGGTTTAGTTATCCTAAAACATATAAAATATGTATTTCCTAAGTTAAATTTTTTTACGAGGGTTCATGTTATTGTTGTAACTGTAGCCATCACATTAATTGAATATCTTGTGGGTTTTGTATACAATGTCATTGGAGATTTCATCTTCGTAAGAGAATTTTGGGCTCAATTGTAAATTTGATCACTTTGAAAAGGAAATCGAGGCTCAAACCCATTTTATGAGTTAAAATAATAAAAAAATTAATTATTTAGATTTATATGAATCAATTTTCTATATTATTTTATAAATTAGATATTATGTAATGAAATAGATCATTCCAACACTATACTATAGAAGTTAGGTTTTACAATATTATACTATAGAAATGGATCATCCCAACACTATACTATAGAAGTTAGGTTTTACAATATTATACTATACTATAGAAGTTAGGTTTTACAATATTATAGTGATAGACATGTTGTTTAACAGATAAGGAGGTGAATATTGAATAGCTTTTATTGAATTAATTGATATATTATATATTTAGTTGCAAGTTGCAATAAATTGTAAAAACTCTTTCACCCAATCAAGCCTTGTTATTTAATTCTATAGAATGGCATGTAAGCCAATGCACTACTCAAAATATATAGAATATTTCACATTATATTGCATTTATGTTAGTGTATGAAGCATGATATATGTATCAGTTTAAACACATTTGAAATGATGTAGACAAAATACATGCTCAAAATACAAAATAAGGGTGTGTGAGGCTTCTACTTAAGCACTCAATCTAGGATCAACACTATTTAGCCTCAAACATTTTTTTTTCTTGAAGCATGTTGTGTTCAGCACTATTTGGATGAACTATAGGGAATTGGTGAAGTAAAGTTGTGCTTGAAAGAATTTTGTTGAAGAATTATGTTAATGAGTTGGGTTGAAGAACTATCTATACAAAATTCAATTTTTGTTGCTTCATCTTCAAACTACATGTACCAAATCAAGTATTGGAGTGAGGAACTGTGGTGTAAAGAGATTACACGAGTGATCAAAATCTTAAAGTAGTCTATTACTACTTACGTCACTAACCCTATAGTGAGATGGCTTCTAAATATGTTGATAGTTGTAATATTACATTACAAAACCATGTATATACAATAAAACAAGGCAAACTGAGCATGTGCAATGAAAAATCATTGAGGCAAGAGATTGCATTAATTTATCTAAGCAACATGAGTGCAATTAAACAAGAAATATCAAGGGAAACAACTATAACAAAGCTTAGCAAAACTAACTAAAAATAGCGAAAAAGCATTAAGGTGAATCATTGCAACAAGGCTAAGTAACATGAATAGTAAAAGGATACTAAAATAATAATAAATAACCATATAAGAGATGTGAATGGAAAATTGATATCAACTAAAGGAGTTAATAAAGAGGGCACAATTTTTTTTCCAGAGAAATATAGTCTCTCACTTGTCCACATATTAAGCATTCTATATGAGGATGTTTGTACCTCGCTAGTCCCCCATGAAATTCCACCCTCTTCCTTGATCTTTTAGAAGGAGGATGGTAGTAACTACCACCTGAAATATTAGTTGGTAACTCGAAGGACTCAATGGGATTTGATCTCAAGATCGTTGTGAACTTCCACACAGGAGGATCTAACAATTGAGCTAGCCCTTAGGGCTAAAGAGGGAAATATTTACCATTGAAATGAACTTTCTTTATTTGTCTATCAATTGAAGTTACAAGAATGAACCAAGTGTATTGTTAATGTTGTAAATAAGACATCTTGGCTAGGCTAGAGGACAAGGATGGTAATAAAAAAATAACCAAAATAACGAGGTCAATATATTTTGATGGTATTTTGTCATGGATGTATCTGGCACATGGTGTCCATTTAAATGTGGTTTTTAATCAAGGTTGGAACAATGAGGATTTGAATAAGTATTACAAGTTGTTGGTGTTTACGAAAAGAAGTGGTATGTTGTTGAACTAGGGTAGGCACTCAAGACAAACCCCATCATATCCCTATTTTATATATGAATACATATAATAGATGTATTATTGTGCATTATGTGTGCCCTTGTATTGTAGTTTATTGGAACACACATATTTTGAGGCCAATCTATGGACAAATAATGTACCTTTGACTAGATGAAATTGTATTTCTACCCACTAGTGCCTTTGTGAAAGGAAAGAGTGAAAACCTTGTATCATGCTTGTATTATACTTATAAATATATTCTAGACTACAATAAGATATTAATTAGTGTCTCTTATATCCAAGCATATATGTGTCATGTATGATTGTGTTTTTG
>JZKD02S1324978.1:0-11788 GCA_000966675.3 Picea glauca
GGATGATAATGCCCTTTTCCAAAGCAAATTCAATCAATTTCAATGAAGAGAAATAAGAAGTATTATCAAAGACTAACACCGAAGGGGCTTCATGGGTTTGTGGATGGGCTTTGGGGGGTTTGTGTTGGGGTTTCACACCCATATGTGTGAATAAACAATTCTAATTTAATGTTGAGTTTAGTGAAGGGCTCCTTAAAGTAAGTTAAGGACTTCTATAAAAGGAGAGGCAATGTGAAGATCATTGTGACATCTCATAGTGACATTGTGGAGTTGGAATAAGTGAGTAAACACTTGTGCCAAGAGGATTGGGTGGCAATTTCAGCAAAGGACAATTCTGCAATGTGGCAAATCTGGTACATGTTTTGTGCAGGACACGCTGAGGGTACATGTTTGGCACGTGTCCGGCACGTATCCTCACCGTGTCGTATCCGACACATAGGATTCACGACACACGGGTTTTGAATGTGTCCGGTTACTTAGATTAGAAGTAATCCAACCAGTGAATTGTGGAGTCATGCTGTCATACTGGATAAAGTTGATGTCCTAGATGACTCTGACAAGATCATGAATCAATGACTAGATTTATTAACAATGTAGTTTCGTCATTCCATCTGCAGGATCCTATCATCAAACTAATCAAATAAGTTTGATTAATAAACATTGTAACTGGAGCACTGATTTCTAAAAACAAGCTACATATTCTTGCAGAATAGCCTATTTTTCAACCAATGACTTATATGGAAATGCTTTAAGCCATGACCGATATCTATCTATCAAGTCCCAGTTACCAATAATCTTGGACATTTATACATAGAGATTTCCCCTATTTCTATCTCTTTTTCTGGTGATAGTTCTTCTCTATACATCTGGTCATAGGGGTTAGCATATTCATCAGAATATGTAGATTATTTTCTTCAGAAACATCAATGTTTCTTACTCAAGTTTGGCTTCATAGAAGGGTTTGAATATATATGGTGTTAGCCTTTTTTGTAGATCTCCCTTCATGGATGTACCAATCTGCATGAGGGGTTATGAGATTGAACATTGGAGACATTGAATCTTCATCGATCATGTTTTGATTCTATAGGTGTACTGCTTGAGTTTCTTCTTGCACGTCTTCTAAAAGAACACACCTTAAAAATCTATTAGCTAAACCATATATAGGTACTTCAGCTAGATCTAGCAATTTAGCATTCAGAAAAAGTTGCCAAAATAAGTCGATCAGCTGAATTATTCTATAGTGATAGAGCTCAAGTAAAAGATATACTAGCTCTGGCGTCCATCTTGCTTCTTCTTCCCATACATCTGTTAAACTCATCAAGACAAGTTTAACTTTCATATTCTGGCCGGGATAAATTCGTACCAAATCTGGATGACAGTTGAAATATGGACCATGGTATCCCCTGCAAAGAGTAATCATCCTGTTTCTTTGTAGTCTAAATCCAACAACCTTTTTAATCTCTGCTACAAGGTTTGGATTTTCTCTTTCAAGAATATCTAACCTGACTGCAAGAATTCTTAAACTTTCTTGCCGTTTTAGCTCAAAAATGGTTACTTTAGGACCCAGACATTTAAATCTTAATGCCTTGTGCATTTCTCTTGTCAGTGCATCTGGTTGGCTGTTAGAGATACCAGGGATCCACTCTACTTCAAAATGATACAGTTGAAACCATAATTGCCATGCTAGTAACCTTCCTCTGGCCAATTGTCTATAAATCTTTGCAGTTATAAAGTGTTTTAGGTTTTGGCTATCTGTTCTAATCAGCAACATTTGTTGAGCCACATTTCAAACTTCTGGATACCAAAGAATATCACTATGTTTCTTTTTTTGGAGCAAATTATCCCTTTTGAGCTGGGGTAGATTCTCCTGATTTATAAGCACACAAGTGCTCTTCCCTTCCCAACTTTTCAAAAATAACAGTTGCCCAAAACTCATCAGAGTCATCTGTTTGTAACACTAACTGACCACAACCCGGAGGCTTAAGATGTGGGAGCTTTTTGTTAGAAATAAAGGGATGTGCTCATTTTTCCATAGACAATATAGCAATATTGTCACTCAACCATAGGCACAAAGGCCACCCCCAAGCACCTTAACCTTGACAGACAGAATAATTCTGGTAGCAGACCAATAGCCAACCAAGGTTAGCACACCTTTCTCCAAGGGCAGCGCACCGAGCAAGAATGGCCAGAAACCAAGCAGAAAGTCCAAACCATAACCAAGAGAAAGTCCAACCAAAACCAAAATGCCAGTTGCAGCAGCTGGAGCTGCACTCCCTCTCCAATCTTGCGCACCACTAGTCCTTATGCAGTTGTGAGAGCGAGAGTAACAAATGAGTTCTAGCGCCCTTTATTTATACTGCTCTATCTCACTTGACCGGGCCGACTTCTCTTTCTGGAGGCTAATAACTCAATATTAAATATTCTCTTGAGCTGACTTGTCTCCTAGGGTTATTATCCAACGTTTTAGGGTTTCTCTTGCTTCCCGGAATATTCTAGTCTTGTCAAAGGTTACACGTGGAGGTTAATACCTCCCGCAGCTACCATAATATCAACACTTTTGACACCCTTCTTTAAGCTGTTGAACCGCAAGGGTAGCAACATTGGACCAACCACCAGAGAGATGATTTCTGATAGGAGAGGTTTTCTGTGCAAGTCTAGGAATATACTTATGTACATAATTTAAAACGCGTAGAAACCATTGAATCTGAACTTTATCAGATAATTCATCAGGAAATTCAGCAATCTTTGAAACAATATAACGCTGCATCTGAATCTTCCCATTTTCTTTTGAAATACCAAGAAACTCTATAGAATTTCTAAACATCTCCATTTTCTTTTTAGATAGTGCTATTCCATGTTCTGTACATTCTTTATCAAATGCCTGTAAATGCAGTACATGCTCTTCATCTGATGAACTATGTACAAGAATATTATCAATATATACAATGATGAAATCATACTTGCCAAATATAGAATCCATTCTTTTCTGAAAGTAGGCTGGTGCATTCTTTAATCCAAATGGAACAACATTCCACTGGAACAATCCTTTGGGACATGTAAAAGCAATTTTATGTCAGTCTTCTGGTTTAACCTGTATCTGATAATAGTTGCTTTTCGCATCAGATTTTGAAAAACACCTTGCTATTCTGTATCTTCTGCATAATAGATTCTTGACGAGGCAATGGATATTCAAAGTTGACTGTAATAGAATTCAAAGGACGATAGTGAATAACCATCCTTTCTTTACCTCGAAGAATTTCCTCATGATTTCTTACCAGAAGGGCAGTGCAAGAATAATGAGATTTAGGTGGTTTTATTATCTGCATTGCTAATATTTCTTCTATCTGCTTCCCTAGTTCTTGCTCCTCTGTAGGAGTATATGGTACTGGTTTTCCTTTTACTCCATTATCACGCATTGTATTTATTTTTAGCATGGGGCTAGAAATGTCCCAGAACTGTTGAGGATTTGCTGAACAATGTTTCAGAATCTTTTCATAGATTGGGAGAAACTGTGGCTGAAAGTCTTCTACCCTTACTGCTTTATTTTTCAGTTTCTTATTTTACCTGTCATTGTATAAGCTTAAACCAATTATGTGAATCCTTTTCAGGCTTTCTTCTTCTTGCTCTTTTATGCTAATTGTCAACTCTTTTGGTTTTGTTTTCAATTGTAGTATTGGCAGATAACAGTCTTGGCACAGATACAACTTTTTTCTTAAAACTGCATATCAATCTATAAGCAGCAAGAGTTATTGGAGCTACTGCTTCTATGAAAGGCATTCCCAACGTGATTAAACTAGATAGATCATAATACTGAATAAAATTCATTTTTATCATTTGTCCACGTATCCTTAGTGACACATTATCAAGATAATGAGTAATCTTGATATGGCCATTCAATGTTTCTGACTGTAAAATATTTTTCAAAGGTTTCCATAGTCCTTTAAACATACTAGGTCTAGCCATATTGCTAGTCCCTCCAGTGTCTATAAAAGCACCAACTTGTTGCCAAGTTTTCCCAACTAAGATTTCCACTGGAATATAGATCAGGTTTTGTACGTTGATCATCTTTTTTATCATATTTGTTTTTGTTGGAATTGTTATAGAGGAATATCGACCAGCAGAAGAAAAGAAAAAGAAACCAGAAAAACCTGTCAAAGTTCAATCAGCAGTGTTCCATTCAAGAAAGACGCCCTTGGTCTTCTTCCACTCTGACTGATAGGCCAGGAAAGGGGTTTTGTTCGAGCCTCCTAGCCATCTCACAATGATAAGCTTCCTTCCCATCTCTAATATCCATAATGGCCTCTTCTTGGATTATCCCAATTCCCCTCATTAGACTATTCTCAATGCATGATCCTTTGGGCAAAGTTTTCCATCAAATTAAATCTTTGAGATTTATCTATATCCATACTCTGATTTGTGCCATTTTTTGTTTGACCCAGTTTCTTGCCCGAGGAAGGTTCTTAAAATTTTCTCTGGCTTGTCTCGGACTGATTTTGGGAATGCCAGAAGTTAGAACTGAACATTGGTATAGTGGGAGAGCTAGTAATACTGATTTCAGTGGCCGAGTCATTCTAGCTAGCTGTAGCCATTTATGGCTTCAATGTTCTATTGTTCACCTTGAACTTTGCTAAAATCTGTTTTGAGGGCCCTTTATGGGTTTAGGCCCGTAGGTGGATTGGCAAAGCCACCCTTCTCTGGTCCTTTGGGGCTCTGGGAGGTATCAGGTTCATGTCCAAGTCTGGCAGACGAATTCAGATGCACTAACTGGGGTTATTTCAGCAAGGTGGCCAGACCCCAATGCAGTAGGAGGACCTTTGATCCACTGAAAGTTATGGCCCCCAAGTGGAAGCTGGTTGGTCATTGATGACTTAGACCAAAACAATTGTGGAGGTTCAACCTCTGACTTGTTAAAAAAAATTCTGTTTCAAGTAAATTTTATGGTTCCCTTCTACCAAAGGAATCCCCAAGTATCTGCTGGTTAATTTTGCTCATTGAAATTTCTGAATATTACAGTATTTGAACTGTAGTCTAAGAGCACAGTTGACATGTAAGACTTCAGAATTCACTATTAATTTCCTCCCCTGAACCTGTCAATTACCTATCCACACTATTTTTTTAATGCCTGTGGCTCTTGGATGGTTGCCCTGCCCACTGAAATGTATCATTGAGTGTGAAGAGTGGTTTTGCGAAGTTAAGAGTTGTTTGTTTGATCTTGTTTTGGCCTTTTTCCTATGATATTGTTCTCCCCAAACCATTTGCCAAATTGCCAGTGTTAGAAAGAAATAAAGGGAAAGTTGACAACCTTGTTGTAAACATCTGTTGGGTTTAGCAAGACTGGTCAGGGAACTATTCATCGGAACAGTGAAGCAAGTTGAAGAAATACAAGATTTTACCCATGTAATCTAATTTTCCCAAATCCAAACTTTTCCAAGACCTTCGGCAGAAAGGACCGATTGACTTTATCATATGCCTTGGCCTTGTCTAGCTTAATTATAGCTGTCAACCTTCAGTGTTAGGGGAGTTTCAGAGTCTTCGATGGCTACAAGAGCTTCAGCCAGGGGCTTTGTATATCCTGCCAGGATTGTGCAGCTGAGCCTTCTTAGCCCATGCCATTATCCAGAGGACATTATTTGGCAGGCACTTGGTACTGGCATTAGAGTTGTTGGCTCAGAGGCTGAGAGTGACTGGATCTCTTTTATCCTTGTTGAATGTTGGATTAACTCAACAGATAAGTGCATCTGTAGCTTTTATAGCTTAGGGTTTATCTACTTGATATTTTTTGTTTATCTACTTTTTCTGCATTCTTTGTTTTGCTTTGGAGATGCCTTATGCACTCCTCTCATGATCTTATTTCTTGCTCTAATCTCGACTCTTGAGTCACATTGACCTTCTTTGGTCATTTGTGGACATGATAATATGATTTCAATTTTCTTAGAGTACAAATAATCTCTTGGGCTATAATAACCTTGTCCAATGTCTGGCTTCCTTGACAATTCTTCCTTCTTCAAAATACTAAAAAATAATTTTCAGCCTGCATGCCATTATTTTGAAGATCAATTTGTATATTGTGCTGTTGAGAAATGTAGGTCTAATTTAAAAAAGTGCAGATGCTTCCACAACTTCCAGTAACAGCTCTAGAAAGGTTACCTTAATTTGCTTGAGTACAGTTTTTAATTTTGTGTATTTTCTATTGTTGCCATTAAGTCATATTTTACTAGCTTCATGCTTCCTTAATAAAGATTGAATGAAAGCTATCTAGTGTGGATGCTTTGTTGCCTTCCATTGAGGAGAGTACATGGATTCGCTCTTCTTTTGTGCAGGTGTCATTAGTTCCTTATTCTTACCCTCTGGGATATCATTGAGGGGTTAAACACTGGTTTTCTAACGTCTTTCTTGTTTTGTTGACTTTAGAAAGGCCTTTGGCTTAGTTTCTAAACGCCTGTTGTCTTAGCAGGTACATGACATTGTCATCTTTGATTCCCTCATTACTGCTATCATGACTTTGTTGTGGGTTGATTTCAGACAGCATGGGGTTTTTTCTGACTTTAACAAGAGATCTATTGGTGTCAAACAGGGGTGTGCCACTGTGCCCTCTCCCTGACTTTGTTTGGGATCTACATGGATGAGTTCGAGGAGTTCCTTAGAGAAAACATGCATATGGAGGATGGTTGCACTCTTTTCATGTCTTGATTGCAATGCTTTTTTTCGCTGATGATGTGGTCCTTACTTTCTCTACCAAAGGTTTTCAGAGATAGTTGGAAGCCCTGTCTTGTTTCTACGTCATTGTCAGCACGTGGTTAATACTTCTAAGGACACTCTGTCCATGTTTTGCTGCTTCTTCAAAGGTGATATGGTTGAAATTACGATAACCTACACTTACTTGGGGTCCAATTTATTGGTCCTAGTCTCAACTTGAAGTTGGCCTTGCAATCCTAAATTTATAAGGGGTATGCCTCTTTCCACACTTGAGCACCAATGTTTCTAGATACATTTTCAAGACATCCCATTGAAGATCCAACTTTTTGATGTGATCATAAAATCTACTACAATATATGACTTAGAAATTTGAGGCCCTAGTTTAGGCCTTGTAGATTGGGCATGCGTAGAGAGAGTTCAACTTTCAAGTTCCAATATATGGTCCTTTGCAACTCGATGGTCCCCCAAAATATTGTTCACGTTGAGTTTGAGACTCATCCTCTTCGGCTTGAGAGTGCATTCTTGCTTATTTCTTATCTTCACCAGCGATGGGCTCTTGGAGACTTTGCCCCGGGTTGGGGGAGTCATCCATATTTCTCTCTTTGTTCCTTTGAAAAGCTCACATCCTTGGGCCGTGCTGGTTGTAGGCGACGTTGGTATTTTGAGGCCACCTTGTTTCTTCAATCTATTAGCGTCCATGACAACTCCCTCCTTATAGATAATCCTTGGATGCTCTGCCCCACTTTCTCCCCCCGAAGGAGGAGATGAACAAATCAATTAGAGACGACATTTATCAATAGTTCATTTGGATCACTTGGGTTTCCCCCTACAGCCTCTTAGACCTATGTTGGCTTTTATGCTGAACATTTCTTGTAGATTGTTGACGGTCTCATTGTCCATCCCAACTAAATATGACAACACTGGTCTCATAGCCTCAAGATTCCCCTCTCTTAGTTGAGAGTGAGTTCCCACCGTTTGTGGATGGAGACAAATCATCAGATTCCACACGAGGACAGTATCCCATTGGCTTTGCACCCTCCAAGAGGTGCAGATAAAAGAGCACTTTATTTTTAGGTGGCACATCTACTATGAAATCTCGGTGAGATTTCATTGTTTATATAGACTTTGATAGGCCCCTTGTTACCTTCTATTGGTACCAAGACTAAAGATTCCTAGCCTTGTACATTCTAGATGCAATTACTTTTAGACAGGGTGCCCTACAAGGATCTTAGAGGCCTTCTTGGTTGATTACCTCCTCTCAGTGTCTCCTACATTTCCTTGTTCTTTGTGCAGAGCTCACGAATGTATGCTCATTGCTAGGCTTCTTTCTTCCTGGAGGGATTCGTTGGCCTTGGATGTTAGGGGAGGTAGAACAAGGGATTCCCAACTTCCTGCTCTCCCTGATGGATGACACAACTAGGTCCTCTCAACCTTGGAAATTCTCTGCAGGACATTTTCAGGCTCAGCCTTGACACATTTGTGTTCTTGGATGACGATGGTTCCTCTTTGGATTTAGATGCTAGGCAAGATGCTACTCTGCCTTGGCTTCCATAGTCTTCACTGTTTTCTGGAGGAGCTGTCATGGTGCGATATTGTCATTGGGAGGGTTTCTTCACTTGGTATATTATCTTTTTCACTTTCTAGGGTTACCCTTTTTGATTCCATCCTCTTTATATTTCATTGTCTAATCTTTCTTTCTCTCTTTTCTTAACCTTAGATTTTAGAGCTTCTTAGGTGATGCTCTAGGCACTCCTTATTGCTGTTGTCGAAGGTTGTACTCTTTAGTCTCATTGACCTATTTTGTCATTCATGGACATTGATATAATTTTATTTCATTTCTATTTGTATGTGGGGTTGACATGAATTGAAACATTTACTTTTAGCTAAATGGAGTACATAATTTAGTTTTAGAGGATTCTTCTTATAAACTTGTTTCCTTGACCATCAACAATATTGCTTGTTAGATTATTTATCTTTTCATAGTGCTATATCTTTGTTTTGAGTGGGTCTTTGTGAAAGTATTGAACTTATTTTGTTCAGATATGCATGCGGTCAATACACTGCAGGGACATATGGATGTGCCTGCTACCAGACAACAAAGGTATACAAATGCTCCTCGTACCCAAAACAGCCAAGGTAATCAACGTGTTCATGGAAAGCATACAAATACTGGTACAGTTGTAAAATGGGATGGTACGAGTAATGGATCTACACCACCATTAGAGTTAGAGGGGAGGCAACAACTGATGGAGTTCAAAATTAAGAAATTACAAGAAAGGGAAAAGGTGCATGGTGAATTATTTACCTTTAAATGTTTCTAGAGATTCTTGTGTCATTTTCATTACATAGAGAGTGTGCATTTAGTGTTTGATCCTTGGAATTTGTTTTTGAATATGCTGAATCTGAATACTTTCATACTAGGAATTCTCAGAAAAATTATCTTTTACGTATTTATTCTTGTTCATTGTCTTTCTTTTCTGTTTGCTTGTCCAGGATGTTTACATTTTTTTTTCTAAGGAAAACCTCGTGGGAGCCCTTTTCCTCGGAATATCCGGATGGAGGGCCTCTCAACCACCAGCCACAATAGTGGCTGGTAATCCTGAGGGACTTGACCGGATTTGAACCTGTGACCTATGACCTCCCTGTTGGCAACATGCCTCTGGGTGGACGGTTCAACTGATTGAGCTAACCCTTGGGGCTTAGGATGTCTAGATATGGCCGTAATGTTCTTTTGATAAATAGACTAAAATATTTAAAGAACATGTAATGCATTCAGGAACTTACAAATTTGCTTCAAGACGAAACACAGGCTTTGGTGGCTTTGAAAGGTGATCATGAAAAGTCACTGGCTGAAATAAAGAAACTAAAAGGATTACATGAAATAGACCAAGCGGATTTAGCAAATGTGAAGTTGCAACTACAAAGTATGTGTAGGTGGTTCTTGAATCATATAAATTTCTTGCAGAACTTCTTTCAGGTTATTTTATTCCATCAAGGGTCTATAATTTTGTTGAATCTGCTTTTGGGGTTTGCAGCTAAGCAGGACTTGAATGAAGTTGCTCAAAACGAATGCATTGTTTTGAAGGCAGAGAAGCAACGAGTAAGTTCTAAGTAGTTTTGAATTTTATTTAAAAGGGACATGTTGGATATAGTTGTCATACTGAAGATGGGGTAATACAATCCCACATTTAAGAAGAATGTAATCCTTTTTATCATATACTGAGATCCGAAAATCAGCTACAAAATGTGATAAATAGAAGCAGAAGACTGAAATAGCATTTTCTACCTCATATTGTACCCCATAAATATCATTACAGAATAAAAGGTTTGGGTTTCACATGTTGGCTGTTACATCTCCCTACAGTAATTTCTGCATATTTCAGGTGACTTATAGTTGACATATTGGTGGGAAAATATGTGCCATCAATAAAATTTGAATTAGCAGTCTTCTGAAAGTGAACATGTTCAATATTCACTTGTGTGAAGTATACCTGAATGTCTTTATTTTGGAATGCGTTTATCTTTCAACAGATGTCCACAGAAATTGCAGAGCTTCAAAACAATCTAAATGAGAGGAATGCAGAGATGAATAAGCTCCAAGAAGAGCTTAGCAAAAGGAAGGTGACACATTCAAATGAATATGTTGAAAAATTGAAAAATACCATTGCTACACTGGAAAAGGAGAAGATTGAGATTCAGGTATGATTTCTACCTAATTGCTCAGGAGTCTAATAGAATTCACGTTCAAGCATTGGATGCACTTAGCGACACCTTAATTATTTTCAGTTACAATTTTGTCATGCATTATTTTTATTCTTTTTTTCAGTATAGGGTTAAGAGCTTTGTAACTCCTTGTGGCATTGAATTCCATCTTAAGTGCCTTATTCTTTTACCTCAATGCAGTAGGTTTGCTTTCCCAAAAGGATATTGAGAGTGCAATCCATCTGAAGTCAAGAGTTTGGAATGACAATGAAACACTGTTAATCATAAAATAATGTGTTCATATGACTTAGATAAATAAAAGAAAGGATTAGTCCCAAGGGTTAGCTCAATTGGTCTTGATGCCAGACGTGCGTGCTCTCCCCTGAAGTCGGGGAGGTCATGGGTTTGAATCTCATGCTCCTTGGGGCTACAGTTTACCCCGCTTACCATCCATGGATCATGGGGAAGTATTTGGTGGGTTTTCCGCGAAGCTTGCTTCGGAAAAAAATATATAAAAGAATGTACAGAAATAATCACAACATCATTCACATAACAGAGGTATCATTGTGAGTCTCTAATTCAATATGATATACACATGGGATTGATAGAGATGGAGGTGATGCCAAATATGCGATGAGGACGCTTCCATTAGTGATATCTCAAATGAAGATAGGGTGGCTCTCTATACAGATAGAGGATCATGTACACAACAGTTGAGGAACAATTGTTCACTCAAGTAATTAGTATTTCCCACTGATGCCCTCATAGTCACCCTGTGACGTAACTCACAACCCACATCATATTGTTAAAGTAATCTTTGCATTATATTAGAAAGTCTTCATAATAAGAATTCCATGGACTACATTTCATCAAAGACAAAATAGACTACAAGATACAATACGACTTAATGACCAACTTGAGGCTAGGTGGGAGGGGGGACATCTCCTTGGTACTGGGAATTGTTCTTGGGACAGGAGATGAGTCCTATAATGTCTGTGAATGCTTGTCACACAGTAGGTGCTGGATGCATCCCTTGTATGAATTAGAACACACTCAATGTCTCTTAGATGCACATAGTGAAATGTCCAAAGAACCCCCATACGTTTTTCCCCAGGAAATTGTATCTTGTATTACGTTACTTCACAAAAGTAGAATACATCAAAGTGTTCATATGAATGAGTTAGGCTATTATTAGCTAGACTACCCCAACCAACATAGGCAAGGAGTGCCAACCTATTTGCCTTAGCCATAAATCTCAAGAGAGCTATGCTGCATGGGTTTCCAGAAAACGGGAATGAAGGAAACAAGGAAACAAGGGAACAGGTGTTCCGAACGGTTAGAAGCTCTCCCCTATTTTCCAAGAAATGATAAGTTGATAGTGACAAACATA
>JZKD02S1324989.1:0-17481 GCA_000966675.3 Picea glauca
ACCTTGTAGGATGTCTTCTTTTCATTTAGACTGGAGAGTCTAACCTGGTCTCCTGTCATATGCGTGGAAGCTCCAATGTCAATTATCCACATGTCATCTTCAAGAGTTCTTGTAAGAGCTGAATATTGTAGATGATCCATCTTTTCATTCATGATTTTTGTTGACTGATAGTTGGTCAAACTTTGACTTTTACTGGTCAAACGTTGACTTTGACCCAAAATCTCAACCTTGACATTTTCGCCTTCTGAGAGTGTCAATAGGTGCGTTGGACTAAGGCACACTAGAATATCCTCTCCTTGAGTAAAGTGTTCCATCATAAGGTGTTGGGCAATAGGTTTTAGGGTTTTGCAACTGCACCTGCTAGTAACCCTAGAGGTAGTGCTTCAATAATTTCACCTGCTAGAAACCCTAGCGGCAATTCTTCAACGAGCCTGATAATCTTATGGCTTAGCTTCCTTCCAGTGGTTAGACTAAATGAAGGAGGTGTGGGCGCATAACCTGTTAGAAAAATGGGTGTGCTCGTTTAACCATTAGACAATATAACAATATTGTCACCCAATCATAGGCACGAATGCCACCCCCGAGCACCTTAAACCTTGACAGAGAGAAGAATTCTGGTAGTAAATCAATAGCCAACCAAGGCTAATGCACCAAGCAAAGATAACCAAGATTGATCAAAAAGTCCAACCCAGAAAGACCAAAATTACAAGCTGCAATAGCTGCAGTTGTAGCTAATCTCCAAACTTGCACACCACTAAATTTCTGCAGTTGCGAGTTGTGTGTACCAAATGAGCTCTGGCGTCCTGTATTTATACTGCTCCTTCTTAACTGTCTGGGCCGATTTCTCTTTCTGGAGGCTAAAAACTCAATATTAATTATTTTCTTTAGCTGACTTGTCTTCTAGGGTTATGTCCAATGCTTTAGGGTTTCTTCTTGCTTCCTAGAATATTCTAGTCTCATCAAGGGTTACAAGTGGAGGTTAATACCTCCCGCAACTACCATAATATCAACAGGGGACTTGGTGTACCTACGTCTGCAGCCCTATAGGCAAGCGTCACTTAAGATGAAGGGGGTAGAAAAATTGAAACCCAAATTCTATGGACCCTACAGGATTTCGAGGTGTATAAGAGAGGTGGCATACGAGCTAGAGCTTCCAGAGGGATGCAAAATACATAATGTCTTCCATGTTTCATGTCTCAAGAAGGCATTGGGACAACATATCGCTACCTCTACTAAGTTTACCACCACTGGATGAAGAAGGGTAGTTGATTCTGGTTCCTGAGGAGATTTTGGAGATCAAGGAGCAAAAGCTAAGGAACAGAACTGTCAGAGAGTACCTTGTTAAATGGAAAGATTTGCCTATCGAGGATGCTACATGGGAAGGAGAACAGGTGCTCCAACATCCCGGATTGAAATTGCTTGTGGACAAACAATCTTAGACGAGGAGGACTGTAATGTCCCCATCCGCTTAGGAATCACAGGGGAAAATTCTGCTAGCCTAATTACGTTCCCGCGAGCTAAGGCAGAAAAGTGAACTAGGGAACATAATTCGCCTTGGAGAACTTTATAAAGTTAAAAGGGGAAAAAGAGGGGACAAGGATCCTAGGCTAATAAAAAGTCACTTTAAAATTATAAAGCGAGAAACCCACTAAAGTGACATTTATTCAATAAACTAATTAAGGAACGGGAAAAAACTCAAGTGAGTATTAAAAAGGGAAAATGAGGAGTCTCTCCTCATTCTTGCTATTTTACACTTAAGAAAAATATTTTGGAGAACTCTTGAGAAAAGAGACTAGGGTTTTTGGAAACCCTTCATTCATCTCTCATTTCTGTGTTGCAAGAATACACCCTCGCTGGACTTGGTTCAGAATCACTCAGATTTCGACATTGAGTTGCATTGCTAAGGAGAGGATCTCACTTAAAAATCAATCTCTTGGTCATTGGTTGAATCCACAGTGGTGGGCGATTTGTATTGCTGAAAGACTGAGCTTAAATTGGCAAGGTCGAACTGCTTGAAGGAGGAAGAATCTCCCTTAGAAATTTGTGGGCTTTCTGTTGCACGCCTTTACTGAGTGTTGGGCACATCTTTAGTGAATAGAAGGGCGAGTTCACTGATAAATCTGAGTTCTTCCATCGTTGGGCAGCATATCCTGCTTTTCTGGGAATCATTCTTCAAGTTGGGCGCACTCTCTTTCAAGTATGGGCACTATATATTGAACCTGGGTGCTCTTATCAGCATTCTGAGCACACACACTTCCAGCTGGAAGCAGATTCAAGGAAAGTACAGCATTAATCCCTTTGTGAACTTAGTTACTTGCTTCAGAGGGGATGTGCATCTTGTCTGGGCGAGTATTCCTATGTTTGGGGTCGAATTTGTGGAGCTGTCCATTACTATTACCCATAAATTGTTGTAGCTGCAATATATAGTTATCTTCTGGGCAGATCTCTTCCACTTACTGATCTGTATTCATTGCAAAAGTTGTTGTATACATCATCAGCCACAAAAACAAATTTACCAGCACTTTTGCGGCGGTGGCCAACGAAGTTTACCCAGGTTCCTCCCATGTTGTTCCTATTTACTGTTTATGCCTGTACGTGTTGAAGTTCTAGCATTTTGATGAACTATTTTCATTAATAAATAAAAGACAGTAGTAAGGTTATGATTTAATTGGTAAACTGTACCATACATATTGGTGAATGTGAACTGTTTGTTTAAAGCCATAAACCAAAAATCCAAAACATCTTAAGTGGACAAACTGTTCGACGAAAGTTGTGAGTCAGATAACTAAGAAAATCACAAGATAAATCTGCAAGGAATATTACATTATGGTTCAGTGGTAAGAAAGTATGTATGGTCTAAGTCAAGGACAGTTGAAGAGATTTTTTTTGGTTTTTTATAAGCTGAAAGATGAAAAGTTTTGGTGGGATTAGTTTACTATGTCCACGAAATTTACAAAGTACTATATGCACCTGAAAAATGTAATTTCCATTCTCTCTATAAATAGAAATCACAAATTTTCCTTTGAAAAAAAGATGTTGGTGTTCCCCTAATAAGTTAAAATTGCTAGACCACCTTCAAAACTTGTTGAAAAATGGGAAATCTACACTGTAATGGTAAGAACCATCAACCATCTCGCCAAACAAATGAAGCAGGCATCATGAAGAGTACAACTAGACAACTCATTCACACCATGATTACAATCTCTGAATATTTTAAAAACAAGTAACTCACAACATTCTTCATTGAAATGAGTTGATAACTTGGCTTGTATTTGCAAAGATGAGGTCTTTGTTGGCAAGACAAGTATGACTTTAGAGGCAAACCAAACTCTCTCCAGTAAAATAAAAAGTTGTCTAATTAAATACAAGAGTTCCCTGCAGACAGTAGAAGGTGATGTGTTTATAAAAAATCAATATTTGTTATGTCTTTCCCATGTTAGTGACTTGTAACTTGAATTGAAAAGAACAAAGCAATACTGTCAATTTTGCTTCCCAAAAAAATTGACTGGCGGATGTATGACTTCGAAGTTATAACTATTGAAGATTGAGTAGCTTCAGAAGATATCCTTATTGTATTTGACCAAGACAAACCCTAAAGAATATTATTATATTATATTTGCTAATTAGGCCCTATTGTGCCTTTGTAAAAGTCTGCCCTATTGTGCCTTGGCAATTAAATGTAAATAAAAGGACAAAGTGACAGGTCGGCCCAGACCTAATTTAGGGAGGCTAGAGTCCCAGACTACTATTTATAAGGGAGGCTAATGCCTCATTTTTACACACACACACTAGCTCTGCAGCTATGAAGAAGTGCGCAAGTCTAGAGGAAGAGGCTACTACAGCTAGGAGTGACGCTGATGAGGGTTTTGGTCTATCTCTTGGATACACCTTGGTTAAGTGGTGGGCTACCCTTTTCTAGCGAAGGGTTAGAGGTGGATCTTCTGCTTTGTTAGTTCTCTCTTGGAGAGAAGCATTGTTCTTGGTTGGCTAATCTATATTGAGGAAGTTTGTTGGGTTTTATTCCCCTAGAGGATTTCCCAAGATAATCTCTGTGTCTATCTTGTTTCTATGATTGCCTCTCTTTCAATGATCTTATATATACAGTTAATGTGCTAAATGATTGTAATAATAAAGAAGAACTGTAATTGTTAGCTGCATAAAGTAAAACATCAACAATAACCACCCTTTCTGCACTCTTCTTGTGCCACTGCAGCAATAGAGCTGGTTAGAAAGTGGAGCTTTTAACACGGTTCTGGCAAAAAAAAATGAGAAACCAGTGCACAAGAAAAGTCATAATGAAAGCACTAACAAAAACTCACAATCTTTGCAAATGTTTTTGACAGACAGGCATTCAATGCATGTCTGTTTTTTTTTGCTAAGTTATTGGATTTTTTTAATACATAGTCACATATACATATGAGATTAGGTACATCTTACAAAAATGGCATTCCATCTATCTCCAGTTTCTCTCCTAAATTCCACAAACCAAAAATACCAGAGTCTAGAATACTCTGCCTAGCTACCGCTACTACCTCAGACTGTTCATAGTATTCCCAAGCGGCAACATCATCCAGAGTCTAGAGTACTCTGCCTAGCTACCGCTACTATCTCAGACTGTTCATAGTATTCCCAAGCGGCAACATCATCCATAATTCAGTAATCCATTAAACCTAATAACAGACTTATTTCAGAAACACCTAGACATAGACTACAAAAGTTGCTTCCCCCTAAAAGATATTATCTGTAACTTACAAATTCTTTTGGTTGATGATGAATAGCCCATATTATCTGCAGTTTCTTCTGGCTTCTGGCTGGTATACTGAGGTGTGTAGATGAGCTTCACTGCCTCTTGTCTCAGCCCTACATCCCATCACTGCATGTATCCTGGTCAATGCTCAACTTCCCAGCTTTCACACAGTGGTTCTAGGCCTCTAGCCTTGGCCCTACATCTGATTCACTGGATGTGTCCTTTCCAGTGCTTAATTTTCCTGCCTTCGCACAGTGGTAAATGTCTAGCAGAACTGACGATTTTGCATTCGAATAAACATATTTCTCTAGGAAACGTTTTTCTGGCAACTTAAAAAACGGTGGAAGATATATCTCTGTTTTCAACACTTGCATGGAATTCAATGCCTCCGCTACTCCATACTGAGGAATTATCTTCTTCTCTAAGCTGGATCCAAACAGAAATGGATAATGAACAAAATCATCCAATTGGAGCCCCACAGAGTTGACCAGAAAATCCACATTGCGCTTCATTTTTTCTTCTGAAAGGCCCAGAATCAACGGGTGCCGCCTCAATAAATCCGAAACTTGTTTTTCGGAGAAACCTAGACTGCTCAAACACAGCCGTTTTCCATCTAGTTTTTCTTTTCCTAATCCCAATATTGCCTGCAAAGCATATGCAAACACTGTTGATCCTTTCTTTAGCCCCAAATCCTCGGCCTGTTTAAAAGACTCCGTAACTTTTTCCTCTGCAGTAAGGAGTAAACGTGGCTGTGTTGCCACCAATCTTGAGCGTGTTTCACCCTCAATACCCAATCTTTGCAAATGTAAAAACGCAGATTTAAGCTTCTCTTCACTCAGATTAAGTATTCTGGCATTACCACTAACGAGTTTGCAAATATACTCTTCCTTCACAAAAGTCCTGACGATGCTGAGCTTAGACTGTATGTTTCTGTTGGCTCTAAGAAAGAAAAGTCTAGGGTTACCAAGAACCACCCTTCGAATCTGGGCGGGGGCGGTCAAACCACAGCCATTTAACAACGCCAAAACTTCGTCCAAATTCTGACTCGATGTTGCGTTAAGATATATATTGCAAGATTTCAAAACTTKCKCAATTTCTTCGTGTGTTAAACCGCATTTATTGAAAAAMAAATCTGTGRCAACACCTCTTTGTGTAGTTGTTGATGGGGTCGCCGTTTGGGTGCAGAACTTGGAGAATGTTATGTGCKGTTTTACAGTAAACGCAAAAGCAAGAGCAGGAAGCARAGGTATTGCCTTTGATAATGGGAGTTTCAATATCTTCTTCATCATCCTTGCAGAAGGAAGGAGGCGGCAARAAGMAATTACCTGCTCTGCGTGGAGAACGCGACGAGTCGATATCTACTCAGAAAAACTTGGAGAGCTAAGCGAAAATATTGGCYAAGGRAGAGGGCAGGGTTTTATTAGGGTTTGTKACTGATACGTTAAGCAGTWGTCTAAACGTTTTATWTTTTTGGAAGTTTTTTGGTGATTTTTTTCGTTTGATTTTGTCTAAAATYCGGTGAGAAATGGTTGGATTTGYARATTTGAGTGGCTAAGTTTRTATAATCTAARTGTCYWARGGGTTTTTCAACAYGCTGAATCCATCTAARCATTCAAAAATGCAATTTAAACAACAGAAACTAGARATTTTGTAGACCAAAAAACSGAAAAGRTAGAACYTTTAGCCAACTCCATATGTTAWSCCTTAGTKTAAATGCTCTAATAAATGACTATTTTRGACGATATTTTTTGGGATTAGYAGATTTGAGTAATTATTTCTTTATAATTARAGTGGACATGTTTTTCAACATGCTSAATRCATTTATGCATTCATAAATGGATTTTAAACAACAAAAAATAGTRAYTTCATATAAATTTATATTTCCAAAAAAAAATYATTTCATARAATAATTARACAACACCATATGTTAATATACACATAYAGAATGTTCATATATTATATTACACACATAATGTTCATATGTTAATAATATAAATAAAARGGCAACTCTTATCCTYCATTCTAGCTTTTGGCAAACAAGTGYMATTGGAGTGGTGATGTCCAYGCARATAAKGGTTTTGCAATTTTATTTGGATAGAGAACTTTTTTGGAGTTTGATGAATGAAGTATGTATAATAGATAACACTTGGATTGGGTTTATGATAGCAGGTAAGTTATTYTCAAAAGTAAGTTTTTATTATTTAAYTAATTAATTGATAGTATTGCTTTATTAATAATTGTGTGTAAAYTAGTTTTACATTAAAGGGCCCTCGGYGAAACCCCTACATAATGTTGGGTAGCAGAATCCTCTATATGTACTTAAGATATGTTGTTTCARTCATCCAAGCACCAACTACTATAGTGTTAGCTATGTTGTTGGTTTCTTTTAATGTGATCAWAKATTGCCTTAGCATTAGCTTARTTGTTGGTTTCTTTTAAAGTTGTGAGGCATTGCCTTAACTTCATGTTTGATTGGASACTGTTATTCTATTTGTTAGAAAGGATWAGTGTATAGGTCTTATATTGGATGTAATCCCTRCAGAATTAAGATTATATATGTCAACTTTTAATTAATAATCTAAAAATCTMTGCAACTTCCTTCTTTCAATGAAGAAATAAATAGATTTCATGTCTTCCTACTATAGYRTTAGCTTAGTTGTTGGTTTATTATGTGATCAGAGATCGCCTTAAGCTCATGTTTCACTCGAGTTCTTCTTTCAATRCAGTAATAAACARATTTGTTGTCTTCCATCAATTGTATAAAATGATGTTCGAATTACTCGTAACACTAGTAAGTTGTTTGGYTGGTGAAGATTAAAAGCCAATTTCCAAACTCATGTCACCTTACGTTATGAACCATCAAYGCTCARAAAGTACAATAAAGTTATACTCCTTGTTATTCTCATTCACCAAACCTTTAAAAGCAAGAATAATACAATTTGAATTTTACTYTCTACGAAAACAAGGAGATTGGTGCATTCTGCAATGTGCTCCATGAGGTTCCTATACAAATATATGTTGGGTTCCATACATAGTGTAAGTATATAAGAGMAATTATTAACAAGATTGATTAAATACGAAAACAAGGAGAWTGGTGCATTCTACAATGTGCTCCATGAGGTTCCTATACAAATATATGTTGGGTTCCATRCATAGTGTAAGTATATAAGAGCAATTATTAACAAGATTGATTAAATATTCTATGYAATTTTAAGCTGGATGAATCATCCTYAATGCATGTTAGACTCGTACAATGTCTGGGARATTTAATTCATGCATGTTWGACYTGTACAATGTCTGTGAAATTTAATTCTTGSGATTCTTAATTTTAACGTTAATTTTTTGGTCCAAGGATGTATTATACAATCTCATTAATGATCTTAAACATAAACAAGATTTGTTGGATTCAYSYTATTTCTTGRTTTTTCTYGTTCAATGGATTCAACCAATATTTWGGTTTTTTTTGCAGAAGRAGATCGTTCAATAGCTTGACATATTGACATCCTTGAATTCCTAGTGTAAGTGGAGAAATTCCTTGGATAAGAGTCAATGCATCAATCCAKRCACTTTTGTTGATCTTAGGGAGGGGAATGGAACTTACACAAACAGAATCTGCAATCACTAGACGCTACATTAGTTGTTAAAAGCTTMTCTGAAAAGGTTACCAAAGATTATTTATATGAGGCTTTGGTATGATTTAACTGTAAATTCTTTTTTGGGGGGAATGTTACATGTTTGACTATGTAATTTATAACACATTCTTGATCTATTGAGTAAGATGGACTATTAGTTCAACAGTCTATGTGCCTCTACATATACCATGTTGTATCATAATCCAGGCCTCAACATTACGTCTATTAAGACGTTAGGGTGGTGGGCACAGCGGATTGAAATTTAGAGGTTTTCACCCAACTTCAAGTGTTTTAACTACTAAGGGATAACCTTGCATTTTGGAAGTCCGTTGGTTACCATTATCCGGACAAAAAAACATATGCTATGCTACAGGGAGTTGGTTGAGATGACTAACTATAATTATAATAACTAATATTAATATTAATAATCTTAATAATCATATTATCATATTAATGGTATATAATACTATTAATATATCTCATATTAATCATATGTATTAGTAAATATTATGTTGTGGCGTATTATTAGTAATTTTATGCCTAGAGGGACCATATTCTAGTATATTGGTCTTATATGTACTAATACCAAGTATATATTATTAGTTAGGCTCATGATATTTGTAACTTCAGGGAATAGGGATCATTTCAGAATCTGAAACGCTGGCAATTAATGTGAATCGTTTGGAGCTGATTGTAAAAATGAAAGAAGATCAAGCGGTTGGAAGTTCATGATCACGAGTGATCTGGGATTTGCACTCCTAGCCTTGAATGTAACCGAACTTAAGTAGCAGTTAGGTTTTCGTTTCGAGTAGACGAGTAGTCGAGGGGAACCCTAAGGACCCTCTGAGATAAATAAAGGTTTTGTATGCCCAAATGAGGTTGTTGTGAGTTAGTAGGAGATTTCTAAGTTTTTAGTTGTTCTTTGATCAAATTTGTAGCCATTTTTATTTTGAATGAATATAACAGAGGAAAATTGATCCAATGTGTGGATGTTGTTATTGCTTGCAAATTTCCTATTATTGTTGTTTCCGTAAATGAATGTATGAAACTGTGATATGTTAGTAAAAGTTTCAATTGTTTCTCTCAGGATATTTTCGAGTGCAAGGAGTGCACATAGTCTGCAAGGAGTGTGTTGATAAAGGTGATTAAACATTACATATATTATAAATGAAGTCATAATATATATTAATATTATTAATATAGTTTATTATATTATTTTATGTTAACCAAATAATAATAAAGCATAATATAGTTCAACATAATATCTATAAAAGAAATTAATTAATTAACTATATTAATATATGGTCATATTACAATGTTTCTTCCTTAAGTCAACTATGTTGTTATGGCTAGTTGCATCATCTTTCCATCACTAATATAGGTTTTATCGGTGAAAATCCTACTTCCTCCACTTATATGACCAATATCAACAACTTGGGTTTTTCTTCATTGATATACTTTCTCAAATTTTCACTTAAATTTTTTTCTACCTTCTAACCCATTGATTCTGGCTATATCGACAAGTTGATATTTTATTCGCCAATATAGCCGGTATCGACGAGTTAGTGATTTCTTCACCAACACACCAACAACCATCCTCTCTCTGTCGCTAATAAACGGGAAGGGCCAACAATTAAACAATTTCTTTTGCCACTTTCTAGTGTATCAACATCGATAATTTTATAAGCACCGATACACGAACACCATCTGTTCTTGATCGATGATACACTGACGTTCAATATTTCAGGCCCATCTCCTTTGCAGGTTCCTCAAGAGAAACATTAGAATGATTCATAGTCTTTACATTTCTATTTTATATCTATTTTTTTGTGTTATAGGGTTTGTTAGTACTTCTTCGAGACTTCAAATTTCAATAATTATTTTGTTATTTTCATCCTGGTGTTGTTGTTTTGAACCCCCAACCTATCTGCATGCAATGACATAACAACCTTCTACTAGCCACAAAGGTGGAGGGGCAGGTCTTGTTAGGAAATTTTGTTTACAAAAAATTGTGGTGGGGGCACCGTGCAAAAAAATATTTGTGTGCGAGTGCACGCGCTAAATTTAGCATTACGCAGTGTCCATACGCATAAGAAGTGCACGTAGTGTGCACACTCATAATAATGGCGCGCGGTGTGCGCAGTATTGGCACAGTCCAGTGGAGTATGGTAGTTGCGCACATAATTTGGGTAAATGTTGTCGGGCGACAGTTTAGTTAGTGGTGCGCACAGAGTTTTGGTGCTCGGTGGAGACGTAACAAACTCTGGCATGGTGCAACACGTAGAGTATAATGTGCGTGGAATATTAGCGTGCGATACAAAAACTACATGCAACAGGTATTAGGAGTTAGGTTAGTGTTGTCTATTTCAATAAAAAAAATGCAAAATGATTGTTAAAATACCTTTTGTTTGAGTTAATTTGGTGTTTCTTAGCCTAGGAAATAACGCCTTGGTGAAAAATAATAAAGGGGGAGCTTAGCGCTACCCACCACATGATTTTATCCTAAGTTTCTAATGGATGTGACTATTTGTCATGATGCAACTTCTCTTGGATGAGTCGATACTTCACTGAATTTGCCCACCCAACCATTGGCTCTTTTGGTTGCTCGATCGAAATACTTTTCTAAATCGACCCACCTGACCATCGACAAATTATAGAAAAATTCCATTGGTAACTAAATCACTTCACCAATCTAGCTGACCTGACCATCGGTTGTCGTTGATATTCATTGGTGACTAAATCACTTCACCAATCCGATTGACCCAACTATCTTGGGCTCTAGACTCCTAAGACCAAGACAGAAAGGGTGCTAACATTGGTCACTGACATCCTTTTAAACCTAGCTAAAACTATGTATAGATAAGAGGAAGAAAGGTACAGGACTGTGACTTGGCTGTGGGGGGCTAGCCCCATGGCCAAGTCGTGAGCACACCAACGGCTTGGCCATAGGGGTTGCCCCCCTGCGACCAAGTCACAGTCCCATGGACTGTGACTTGGCCACAGGGAGCGAGCCCTGTGGCTAAGCCGTGGGCACGCCAACAGCTTGGCCACAAGGCTGGCCTCCTGCGGCCAAGTCGTGGTCCCATGGACTGTGACTTGGTTGCGGGGGGCGAGCCCTGTGGCCAAGCTCTGGGCATGCCAATCACTTGGCCACAAGGTTGGCCTCCTGCAACCAAGTCATAGTCCCATGACTGTGACTTAAGGACTGTTTAATTTTAATTATATACCAGTATATATACCGGTATATATATGTCGGTAATATATATCGGTATATATACTGAGTATATATACCGACACATATACCTAGTATATATATATCGATATATATACTCAGTATATATTATCGACATATATACCTAGTATATATACTAGTATATATATTGAGTATACATACTGATATATATATTGAGTATATATATCACTATATATACTTAGTATATATACCGATATATATTACCAACATATATATACCTAGTATATATACTGGTATATATACTGAGTATATATACCGGTATATATATGTCGGTAATAGATATTGGTATATATACTGAGTATATATATCGATATTTTCCCTTCCTATAAATGATCTCATAATCATATCCAAATAGCTTGGTAACCCATTTTTGTTTCTCCAGGGATCAAATTCATTGTACCAGAAAATACTTGAGGCTCTAGTGATTAGTTTTAATTTGTAAGTGTTTCCCCAATAGATAAGGATGTTGAAGATCCACGACATGCAGGATAGCCAACATTTCCTTTTCATATATTGATTGGCCCAAATGTCTCTCTGAAATTTATTTTCTAGTGAAGTCCCAAGGCCTTCCATCTTGCATGAGGACTACCGCAATTCCTTTCCCCGAGGAATCACATTCCAGAACAAAAGCCTTTGTGAAATAGGGAAGTGTCAGGAAAGGATTTGTGCACATAACCTCTTTCAAGGCATAAAAGGATTGACCAACTATTGGAGTCCAAGTGAAATCATTATTTTTAAGGAGAGCATTCAGAGGTGTTGCAATTTTTCCATAATTTTGAAAAAACTTAGGATAATAGCTCATTAAACCCAGAAAACCACGCAAGCTCTTAAGAGTTTTAGGGCAAGGCCAATCCTGCATAGCTTCAATTTTCTTATGATCTACCTATACACCATCCTTGCAAAAAATATGACCTAGGTACTCCACTTATCAGGCTCTAAAGGAAAACTATACCTTTATAACAATATTAATAAATATAATAATATTTAGCCAATAATTAAGTGGACTATTCAAATATTAATTAATGATAATATATGTAATAAGAGATTTAAGTGTCACATGAAGTATTAATATATTTAATATCTAATAATATATTATGAATTAATATATTAATTATATTTGACATGAAGGATCTCAGTCCTGCTAACTTCATTATGGGAATGGAGATTAAAATAGATCTTGCAAATGGGAAACTCTTGTTGAATTAGAGAAAATATGTTGAGATGATATTGCAGAGGTTTAATATGCATGGAAGTAAAAAGGTCAAGGTTCTTATTCCTATAAGTGTAAAATTATATGCATATCAATGTCCCAAGACACGGGAAGAAGAAGAGGACATGTACCATGTTTCATATGCCAGTGTAGTTGGTAGTTTGATGTATGCAATGGTTTGTACTAGACCAGAAATTCCACATGCAGTGGGAGTTTTGAGCATGTATGTGTCAAAACCAGGGAAGGAGCATTAGACATCAGTAAAGAGGGTCTTCGGGTATTTGTGTGGCACTACCAGTTATGGATTGTGCTACCAAGGAAAACCAGGATTGGATAGAGTGTTGGAAATACATGAGTTTGTTGGAAACCATGATATGTCTTTGGGGACATTGGTTCCATGAGGGAACCTTGATGTGTCCTAGAGAAGACATTGATTCCACGAGGGAACCTCAATATTCCTTAGATATGTGTTCCATGAGGAGCTGCATGTCCTTCTGCCTCTTACAGAGTCTAATGAGTCCATGTAGGTCTCTTCCATGAATGTATACTAGACACCCAAATATTCTAAAGTTTCCAAATTCAAGCTTCACTCATGAACTGTGTCCATTCTTGCCATCCTATGGTTTATACTTGCAAGCACACAAAATCATTATCTTTTTATATCATGCAAGTTATCATTTATCTGTTGTAGAATAATATCTAAGTGGTTATATCTTTGTCAACTGGAGCACTTTACTTTTAAAGTCTTCATCTATCTTGTATTCTTGTATTTGTGGTGTGATTCTTCAAGAAGTGTGCATCCACTTAGAGGCATTCTATTGATTGGGTCTTGAGTGTTTTGCGTCTTTTGCCATTGATAAGAAGTCCAACATAATTCTATCTGTTGTGAGCATGCTTGGCTTGATGTGTTGACGGTTATTTCAATCTTGAATATCTTCTTTTCCTGCACATTTCAAGCACTTGTTAGTATATTGTATATCTTGTATTTAGTCTAGTGTAGCTTTGTATATCTGATATATTCTTTTGTATCTAGTTTATCTATTTTATTGTAACATTTGTAACTTGTAATTATCTTGTAATGAACATCCCCTTAACTTAGTTGACCCCTTGCCCAATCTTAGGCACTAGTCTTATTTGTCGTAGGAAACGGCTTGACTATCATACATAACGGTTGCATCTTGCATTGTTGCTTAACATCATAAGCTAGATTCCCCCGAACCTTTTAACTTATTAATATCTCAACTAATAATAAGTTATGTTGATTTTATTTATAATGCTATTATAAATAATAATTAATATAAATAATTAGTTAATAAAGTAATTATAATTTAATATTTACTAATTATCACTAATAATACATCATAATATTAGTATAATTATTATAAGTATATTATATTATTAATATATTATTATTATATTAATAATATAAAGTTATTAAATATTAATATATGTGAAAAGGTAATTATAATATTAATATAATAATTAATAAAGCTGTGTTCCAATGGACATAATATTAATACTAACTAAATATTATTAATTAATATATACATAATAATATATTGAAATAATTAATATATTATGCTAATTATATTAATAATCATATATAACTAATATTAATTTATAATATATTAATATTGGTTATATATGATTTGTTTCCTTGAATATTATTATTAGATAATTAGTTAATATTTGTCATATATATATATATATATATATATATATATATATATATTAATCATCTTATATAGTATATATAAGATGAGATCTTGCGAAGATGTGTTATGGAGGCATAACGACCATTGATCCTCGCAGAGGCTCATGAAGGCATCGCATGAGGACATTATGCAGGGAAAACAACTGTGCAGAAGGTTCTTAGAGCTGGCCTTTGGTGGCCTACCTTACACAGAGATGTTAAAGATTATTCCAAAGCCTAGGATGTATGCCAAAGAGTTGGGAAACCATCCAGAAAAGATGAAATGCCATTAGAACCACAACTGACCCTACAAGCATTCGAGAAATGGGCCATTGACTTTGTTGGACCTATAAACCCACCAGGAAAGCGCACAAGAGCAAGGTACATAATTACAACAACATAGTACTTGACTAGATGGGTCGAGGCAAGAGCAGTTAAGGACTGTAGTGCAACTACAGTTGCGCGATTCATATTTGATAACATTATAACCAGGTTTGGATGCCCAAAGATCCTTATGAGCGATCAAGGTACACATTTCATCAATAAGACAGTTGAAGCCCTGATTGAAGAATTTGCAGTCCACCATCAGAAGAGCACACCATACCATCCACAAGCAAATGGGACAGTTGAAGCATTCAACAAGATTTTGGAAACACCCTTAATCAAGATTTGTTGTGTGAGCAGGGATGATTGGGATTTGAGAGTACCAACAATATTATGGGCTTATAGAACCACTTGCAAGAAGCTAACAATGCAGACACCTTTTAAGTTAGTTTATGGTCTTGAAGTTGTTGTTCCAATTGAGTATTTGGTACCAAGCGTGAGAATTGTTGCTTTTACAGAGATGGATGATATTGGAGTTGTTCAAGAGAGGCTTGCGCAGTTGATTGAGCTTGAAAATTTTGGCAATTTACTATTTTTAGCAGTTTTTAACTTCCGGGGCCATTTTGAGGGCCTAAATGAAGGTTTTTCGGGATCGATCTTCTCAATGGATATGAGGGTGGGGCGAAGCGCATTAATAGAGAAAATATATTATATATTTTCTCTATTAACATATAATATTAATATTATAATCTCCTAGTCGGTCATTTCCTCACCCTAGCTATAGTGCACTTATTGAATGATCACTTTATTGCTTTATTATACTAGTTAATTGTAATGATATAATGTTGATCATTTAGGTACATTGATATAAGGATATCAGTCTAATTATATTATATTGCTCATTATTTATATTCTCGAGTTCAGGCTTACCTTTCGTTTACATCTTAAACTGTTATCATATTATCATATGCTATGCTACAGGGAGTTGGTTGAGACGACTAACTATCTCGTGCTAGAACTTGAAATTGTTGGTCATACTCCAAGATGGTTTCTCCCATTCCCATGTTTTTCTTGATCTCTTTTAGTGGGGTTCATCTACGAAGGATTGAAACGAGAACAAACACTTTGCATACTTTTGTACATATTGAAATTGACACAGAAGAGTTCATTCTCTTGGGCTAGGGTTTGATTCTTTTATTTCACATGATTCTATTGATTATTTAATTTCTATGCATCTCAATAGACGAATAATCTTTTCATTGATCTCCTTCAACGTGTTTTTTTTGGGCTAGATTACAGAAAGTTAATATCCAAATTTCAAGAAAGGGGGAAATATTTTTGGCATAGTTATATTTATCAATGGTGCAATGGTCATGGCCTTGCATGGTGCTGCCCTTAAATCTTTATCACATGCAATAAAAAGCCATCTAATTACCAAAATTCTAAGCTTTATAACCTTGTACACATCTCTATCCTGGTATTTGGGAGCATAGCTTCTTGCCTATTGGGCAAACTGGTTGTTGTTCAGTGCTGGGTTGGCTGCTCAAAAAGAGTGTGTTGTTCAATGATGGGTTGGTTGCTTAGAAAGAGCTCATACAAGATAGAATTTGTATAGCCGATATGTATTTTTATTTTGTTTTTAAGTTTTTTAATATTTTTAACAATTTTATTCATGTAATAACATTCATGTTATATTTTCATATTAAATTTTATCTTGTATGGTGTTGCCTTTAATTTTTCATCCCCTGGGCTAAAAAGCCATCTAATTACAAAAATTCTAAGCTTTATAACTTTGTAGTAGGCTAAAAATCCATCTAATTACAAAAATTCTAAGCTTTATAACCTTGTAGTGGGCTAAAAAGCCATCTAATTACAAAAATTCTAAGCTTTATAACTTTTCAGTGAAAGGATGGGATCATAGTTTCTTACTTGTTGGGCCATTTGTTTGTTGTTGGTTACTAAGTTGGTTGTTCAGAAATAACTCACACAAAGTAAAAGCTCTGTGATGTTTTCAAATTTGGATAAATATAGTCTATTATTATTATTATTATTTTATATATATAATATTAATTTATATTTTTTTAATATATGGGTGACATATATATTAATGGTTTTTTTTTAATATTTTTTACCAAAAACTTTATTAGTCTGATAATATCTATGTCATAAGTATAGAGGGCATTTGGACACAACCACAAAGTGGTGGTGATGCAAAGTGATGATGCACCACTAATAAGAGATGCTCCTTTTTAGTTTCCATATAAAATAAGTCAAGTGAATAAGTTTACCCTGAAAAATTGTAAGAGTGAGCATAATGTAAAGACGAAAAGACAGAGAGCAACAAAAATAGAAAATGAACGCCTATGTTAAAGTTTAACAACAAAAAGTATTTAGAACTTTAACTGGATTCACTCCATAGGATTGTTGAAACAACTTCCATAAACCATTCTTTAAAACTAGAGAACTAGAACTTTGTCTGGATTCACTCCATAGGATTGTTGAAACAACTTCCATAAACCATTCTTTAAAACTGGAACCATTGGATTCTATCCTTTCTTATAAACAAGATAAAGAAGGGAAGCACTGCTAAATTGAAAATAACATCAAGTGAATTGAAACTAG
>JZKD02S1324989.1:18273-34904 GCA_000966675.3 Picea glauca
GTTTTCGAAACACAAAAAATCGAAAGAAAAAAAAATGCATCAAACCAAGAGGAACACCCTAAGTTTAGGCAAATGGATGGGAGTTTGAGAAGGGGTATTAAATTTGTATTGGTAAAGTTCAAATGGATCCACTGAATTTCACAGAAAAAGAGATTAGAGATGGATTCATTTAAAAATATTAAAAATATCATAACATGAATCATAGTTTCAGTATGTTGAATTTGTTTTTTAGCCAGATTTAGCATGTAGGGAAAATGGCACTTTTGAATACCAACTATTTCAAGTTCCAAATCAATGCATGAGAGCATATCACCAAGCAGAATAGTGATAATTGCATTTTGAAAATGTGTTATGAATTTGCATGGTGAATTTGTCTTGTATAACGTAGATTGCATGGTCATGAAAACATAGTCAATATGTTTGTCGTTGTTAATAGTACATCCATGAAGTTATACCATCTTTGTAGGTTTTAGCTGACCCTCGTGATGTTTTAAGAGGATCCTCTGTAGCTAACGCAAGATATGAGTGGCTTCAATGGTAGGATCAGTCGTGGCTAGTGCAAGAGATGAGTGGTTTCAATAGTAGACTCCCCAATAAATTTCAAAGGGTTTATTGTTTAGGAGACATTTTTTTTTGTTGAAAAATTACACTCCACAATAAAAATATTATGCCCAAGAAAATAGAATTTTGATGCCAAATATTATTGTATCCACCTAAACTGTCTCTCAATCTGAAAATGAAACTGAAACTGCTACCCTAAATTGTAATATGGAAATGAAATGAAACTGAAACCATTCATGTTTACTTTGTTGTTGTCATCTATGTTGTTCTTCTTTGCTCTCTTTGTATTTTTTTTTTATAGCCTTGCTTTCTTTATTGGATTTTGTGTTTGTTTCTGATAGCATTGCAACTGGATTTGTTGTTGAAGCTTTCACTGGGTAAATATCTTAACTTTACAATTAGCATTGAATCTCTAACCATAAATGAAAATAAGATATCTTAATGATTAATTGTATTGTAGTTTGTAATTAGGGATGTTGAGTTCAACCAGTTATTGCACATTTAGGATAGCTTTGTGAGAGTGGAACAACCAGTTGGTGTAGTGAGGCGGTCATCTGCTAAATAGAGAAGTATAACCAGTTATTTTAGATTCACGATAGCTTTGTGAGAGAGGGGCAACTAATTCGTGTGGTGAGGCAGTCATCTGCTAAATATAGAAGAATAAGAAGTATAAGGTGCAAAGTCATTCAAAGTAGAAGTGTTAATGCACTTTGACACTTATAGCAGACTCTGACATGGACGATACTGACCACAAACTCTAACAATGACACCAGAAGTGTTAATGCGTTAACGATTAAAACTTAGGTTCTAATGAAAAACATCATAGATTCAATAAAAGGCTCAAAATATTATCTATCAAAGTTCAAAGTTCGACAATAATACATCCATCTATAGCCAATGGTGTTCTGAAAAAAATCAATTTAAATATTATAACAAAAATAATCATTTATTTTCTCCTATGTACAAGTTTGGAAATGATGGAAATATTTGAAGTCAAACACAAACTAATTGACGATCAATGGTATATAAAATGTTAGCCTCCTTGTTTTCCTTCGACATGGATTAATAAGAGATTAAGGATCAACATTTTTTTTTTAATATTCTTGGAACTGATTTCGCTTACTTCTGAAAATCATTAATCTTTAATTTATTTAAGAGTATTTGGTAAATGGATGCATCACTACTACCATATAGGACTCTAACATCCCAATGTTTCATAGTCAATACCTTGTCAATCATGTTCCAATGATTTTTTTTCTTTCTATATTGTGCATTGTTAATTGGTGTCATGTTTGCACACCACTATGAGACCCCCAAAAAAAATCACTTTATTGCATCGATGTTTCATATTCCTACATTGGATTTATGTTGTGTTATGACATCGAAAACAACATTGTCAATTGGTGTCATATCCTTTGTCATTTTGCACCACTATGAGACCCCCAAAAAAATCACTTAATTGCATCAATGTTTCATCTTCCTACATTGGATTTATGTTGTGTTATGACATCAAAAACAACACATTAAAAGATTGGCATCATGGGTACATCAATAATAAAAAAATTCCAACATACTATGATATTGTTGTCATATCAACATACACCATCTTCATGCTATTCTTTTAAAGAGCTCTGAGTGATCCTTGGTAGTAGGGTGCTAAAATCAATGTAGTAAATGTGGCTACTGATGATTTGATTCATCCTAAAATATTGAACCTTATCATGATTACAAGTTTAGGGTTCCTCTAGATTCTTTGGCATGTCTAGTCTACAATAATTTAATATTAAATTATAAGTGCTTAGAAATATTTTATTAATAATTCTATTTTAACTAATAAAAATTATTATATTTAATTAACAATACTTTATTATTATTATGGATAACAAGTGCATGGGGTTTCTCTTTGATCTTGGAGAATATGTTGAAATATATTTTTCTTGGAATTTAGGTATTGCCACTAAGAATGAGGCCAATTCATTCGTTGTGTCACAAGGACTATAGTTGTTAAAGGGACAAGTGGCGAACCATGCTATAGTGGTTGGAGATTCTTCTATCATCATAAGGTTTCATATCCAACAATCAATTCCTTGGAATACTAGCCTCGGTGTTTTGGTTAAGAGAATTCTAGAAATAGTCAAACATTTTTAAATCATCTCCTTCTCTTACGCATTATAAGCTCATAATTTAGAGGTCGATTTCCATGCCAATATAGGAGCACGGTTAAATGAAAGATTCATTCAAATAAAAGGGGGTACATCTCATACCATGCCCCTCCCATGATATTAATACTCATTAAGTATGTTATGGAAGCAAAGCACAAGTGGCTAAACATGCAACCCTGAAAGGATGAGGATTTATGGTACCCCCTCCTCCCTTCACTTCGATGCATCAAGTCATCAACGTTCATGACTATGAAGAGCATCAAGGAATGATCCCTTCTTGAGTGTGGTCATTTTATACCAATTATGTGGATTTGGAATGTGTTTCTCCTCCTCTTGTCGTCCCTTGGGATTGAGGCAGGGATGTGGATTGCTCCCTACGAAAGGGTATTGGAGCCTAGTGGAATCATTTTTTAGTCTGGGGATTACTAATTTCAGAGGTTTCAATGGTCGACTATAGAAATGGAATATGTGAGTTGTGTGAATTAGTTGAAGTTAAACAACAACTAAAGAGGTGCAAACAAGGAGTCTTCGAGGTTTAGAAGGAAATGGTCAAATTGACCCTTCAACGAAGTCAATGGCATGAGTTATGGGAAGGAAATTTTCTCGTGGAAATTTAGAAACAAGATATTTATGTTGTGGAGATTGCGACTCAACTGAGGACTCTACCATAAATGGAAAAAGAGCTCAGAGATTTCATACAAATTTAGATGAACATGTATGTAGAGATGGACTTGAAACCAAAATTGATGGTGTCTTTGGTTTCTCATGTTTTCCATCTTCTAAACCTCCCCCAAAAGGTAACTCAATCTCCCTCTCCTTTGACCACTAGTTTAATTTGTGAATCGTCTTCACATGTCTCTTTGGGGCTCAAGGTTGGGGAAATGGTTGACCAATGCTCTTCTTGCCTAATGTTGGAAGTATTTAAGGATGGACCTTGGTTTGAGGATGTAATATCCCAATTTTACTCCTTCAAATATTTGTAATTAAAATTGTTAGATACTTTGCATGTATATTTTATTTTTTGTTATACTAACACCATGGGGTAAATATACCATGGTGTTGTGAATATTGTAAGCATTTTATTTTTCAATTAATAAAGAAAAATATGAAACTAGCAGAGCATGAGCACCTAAAGGGGCCATGATACCACATTAGGGGAAAGATGAGGGGCTCTAAGGAGGGTTTATGCCTAAAAACATCTACCTTGTGTTACCTTGAACCTTCACTCGTTTTAAAATCTGAGTTTGCAAAGTTAAAAGAGGTTAAGAGAAGTGGAAAAAACAAATCTCTCAATCTAAGCCATCACTTCCTAAAAATTAGCAAGTTGTCTCCCCTACATTCTTATAACTAGATGTTAATGTTTAAGCCATTATTATAGTTCTTTTCATTTCAATAGATAACAACAACATAAGACAAGATCATTGAGAAATATACAATCACAAGAGACACAACATTTATCCTGGGAAACCCTCTAGGGGAAGAAAACCTAGCAAAACTTCCTTCTTATAGATAGCCAATACAATGCCAAGAGATAAATTAAGCTAATACAAAAGATCCTCTCCAAAAAATGTGCCACGCTCTCTCTCTCTTCTCCAACTACAATTCTGAAACTTGTCTCTCAATGAGCAAGTGAGGTGTGTCTAAGTGAGGCGCTAGCCTCCTTATTTATACAAGACTGACACGTGTGAAGTGTCTCTTCACTGGTAGGGTTGACTTCTCAAACTGGGTGGTTATAACCACCTTTATTACATTGCAGGGCCTCTTGATATATTCGGGGGCCGAATTCTTCTTTTGCCTTTTACAATTACATTATAACCAATCCGCCAAAGGGGATTTGGTCCTTATACAATAGTCGACATGATCAATCCACAATGGGGATTGATCCAATGAATAATATATCAAATAATAATAAGAATACACTTTGTAGTTACATTATTTTAACATTCCCCCTTAACAAGAAGGGTATTCTTCAACAACATCAGGCGAGAGAGAAAAGACAACATCATCAACAACATCAAGTGGGTTAGAGGATAGCATCATCAATATCATCCTGGAACACTGACTGGCGTATCTATAAATCATCGGAAGTTTTCTTCATTGGCAGCATCGTCATTCTCAAAGGAATGCAATCATCATCTGCATCAATATGGATTAGTATAAAACTAATACATCATCATCACAACACGAGGCTGTCTCATCATCATCATATTGGACTAGCTTTACATCACAACTGTAAGGTTGGAAGCACAATACTCATCTTGCTTTACGTCACAACAATCAAGCTGGAAGAAAGGTACTCGTCTTGCTTTACGTCACAACAATCACGCTGGAAGCAAGATACTCATCCTACTTTACATCACATAAAATAAGATGGAAGCAGGATACTAGAATGGCTTTATGTCACAGCTGTAAGGCTAGAAGCACAGTACTCATCTTGCTTTATGTCACAGCAATCAAGCTGGAAGCAAGGTACTCATCTTGGTTTACGTCATAGAAATCAAGCTAGAAGCAAGATACTCGTCTCGCTTTACGTCACAGCAAACAAGCTGGAAGCGGGATACTAGACTGGCTTTATGTCACAGTTGTAAGGCTAGAAGCACAATACTCATCTTGCTTTATGTCACAGCAATCAAGATGGAAGTAAGGTACTCATCTTGCTTTACGTCACAACAATCAAGCTAGAAGCAAGATACTCGTCCTTCTTTACGTCAAAACAAACAAGTTGGAAGCATGATACTAGACTGGCTTTATGTCATAGCTATCAAGCTGGAAGCTCAATACTAGTCACATCTCATCGTCTTGCTTTACGTCACAACCATCAGGTCGGAAGTAAGATACTAGACTGGATTTACATCATAGCCGTCAATCCGGAAGCACAATACTAGTCTCATCACATCTTCTCGCTTTACGCCACAACCATCAGGTCAGAAGCAAGATACTAGACTGGCTTTACGTCACAGCTATCCAACCGAAAGAATAGTCCTAGTCACATCACTTTGTCTTGCTTTACATCACAGCTATCAAGTCGGAAGCAAGAGATGTCTCATCACAACAACTACTCCCCCTTTCGAGGAAGGTCCTTTCGGACTATACCGAGCTTATCTCAAAAGTGCTCAAAATTTACACGAGATAGAGGCTTGGTCAACACATCAACAACTTGTTCATCCATGCTAACGTACTGGAGCTTTAAGGCTCCTCTCTGCACCATGTCACGGATGTAATGATATCTGATCTCTATTTTCTTCGACCTTTCATGAAATACATGATTCTCTGTCATCTTTATGCAGCTCTGGTTGTCACATAGGATCGTGGTTGCTTCCATCTCTAGGTCAAATAGACTGGTCGACAACTTTTGAAGCCATATAGCTTCGCAGCTGGCAGAACATGCAACAATGTATTCTGCTTCCATTGTGCTGAGAGCAATGCAGGATTACTTTCTACTCTGCCATAAGAATATGGCCGATCCCAAACTAAAACAACATCCTAAAGTGATTTTCCTATCAGAAACACTTCCTGCCCAATCTGCATCAGTATATCCACTCAATGTGAAATCATGATCTCCATCATAGCTGAGACCACAATCTATTGTACCCTTAAGGTACCTCATCACATGTTTTGCAACCACTAGGTGAACATGTCTCGGTTCTACCAGAAACTGACTCAAGGTGTTCAAGGAAAAACAAATGTTTGGTCTGGTGTTTGTCAGGTACATCAATGATCCAATAATTTGTCTGTACAGCATGGCATCAATCAATTCTGACGAAGTGTCGACCAGCAGCTTCAACTTCGCTTCCATGGGTGTATTCATGCACTTGCATTCCAACATGTCAAATCTCTTGAGGATTTTGACTGCATACTTCCCTTGGTCAAGGAAGATCCTCTCTGGACTCTGCCATACCTCAAGACCTAAGAAATAATGCATTAGGCCAAGGTCTTTCATCTCAAATTCTGAGGCGAGTCTCTTCTTACATTCGGTGATGAGATTTTCTTCTCTAGTTAAGAATAAGTCATCCACATACAACAATAGTATCATTGGCTCGTCGTTCATAACCTTGAAGTAGAGGTTAGAATCTACTTTACTCTTGGTAAAGCCCAAGCTCGGCAGGAAACTGTCTATACGGCCATACCAAGCTCTAGGAGCTTGCTTCAATCTGTACAAGGCTTTCTTCAACTTGCAGACATGAGACTTCCTGTCTTCAACTTCAAATCCTTGAGGTTTCTCTATATACACTTCCTCTTCAATGACATCGTTTAGGAAAGTTGTCTTCACGTCCATCTGGTGTAACTTCCACTTCATCTTAGTTGCAAGAGCTATGATGTTTTGATCGAAGTGCATCTGGCCACAGAAGCGAATGTCTCTTCATAGTCAATGCCTTCCTTTTGAGAAAAGCCACGAACGACAAATCATGCTTTGCATTTCTCAATACTTCCGTCAGTAGCATGTTTTATTTTGAAGAGCCATTTGGAGGATACCACATCTTTACTCTTTGGTCTGGGAACTATTTCCCATACATCATTCTTTATTATGGATTGGTATTCTTCTGTCATGGCATCTGCCCATTCTTTCCTTTGAATGGCTTCTTCAAAATAGGTAGGCTCCTCCTCTAGGATATCACACATCAAAGATGTATAACTGGAGAATGGATTTGGTCTTTTTACTTGCCTCGTGGTTCCTTTGGGAACATCATACTTCTCTTCATCTTGAATAATCTCTCTAGCCCATGCTGGCTTTCTTTTATGGAGGATCGTCATCTGAGGAGGTTCTTGAACTTCTATCATGTCATGATCTTCTAGAAATTCCTCATCAGGGGAAGTTACAACTTCCTTCACTGGTTCTGCGGCTCTAGGAACCTCCCTCACTGATTCTGCAGTTTTGGGGATTACGAGTTCCTCTTCATATACTTCTTCAAGATGGTATCTTCTTGATTTTTTGAGTGTTGTATCTTCATCAAAGGTCACGTCCCTGCTGATCTCAATGTGATGGTGACTTGGTATATAGATTCTAAAGGCCTTGGAGACCCCACAGTATCCCATAAATATTCCCTTCTTTCCTGAAGGTTCCAACTTGTTTCTCTTCTCTTTTGATATATGAATAAATACTAGGCAGCCAAATATTTTGAGATGGCTTACCTCTGGCTTCTTTCCGGTGAACATTTCTTCCAGGGTCTTGAGCCCAAGTGCACTATGGGACAATCGGTTTCACACATACATAGCTGCCATTATTGCTTCTTCCCATAAGCACATAGGAAGATCTTGATCATGGATCATAGTCTTCACAACTTCCATTATCGTTATGTTCTTTCATTCAACTACATTGTTTTGTTGGGGATTATAGGGAGTAGTGAGTTCCCTCTTGATCCCAACATCTTTGTAGAAGTTCACAAAATCTTTTGAGGTATATTCTCCTCCATTATCTGACCTGAGTGTCTTAATCTTTCTTTTAGAAAGATTCTCTATCAAGGCTTTGAATTCCTTGAACTTGCCGCTAACAGAGGATGATGGCATTGGTCCACATACATCTAGATGAATGAGCTCTAAGACTCCTTCTGCTTTGCTGTCTCTCTTCGGAAAGGGATTCTTGATGTTCTTCCCTTATGCACATCCATTGCATATGCCTTCATGGTCAACCTTGAGTTCTAGTAAACCTATGACTACTTTGCATATGTATGGTAGTGCCTTGTAGTTGATGTGAGATAATATTCTATACCAAAGTTCACATGAGTTTTCAATGGCGTGGGTCATGGTAGCCTCTGAGTGACCCTTTAGTTTATACAAGCCATTTTCTTCACTTCCAATGATGATTTCTTCATTTAAGGTTTATCCTTTAGCCCACATAAGAACTTCTCCATCTATAAAGGAAACTCTGAAGCCTTTCTTTTCTAAAGTTGAAATGGATAGTAGGTTCTTAGTCAAACCTGGTACATATAGTACGTCCTTCATCTTTAGTGAATTGCCTGAATTTAATTTGTAGTTTGATTCTCCCACTCCCTTGATGGGATATTGGTAATCATCTCCAAGTGTCACTTTCTGAGAAAACTTATTTTCTGAGATACAAGAGAGAATGTCTCTTTGTCCCGTCATGTGCTTGGATGCACCACTATAAATTGAGCCAAGTGTCCTCTCCAGGTGTTATAGATTCTGAGAGGGTCGAGATTAAGACATGGTCTTTGATCTGCTCTCTTATCATCTTTGCGGGTGGCTCTTCATCTTCGACTACATGGGAATGGTGCCTCTTATGTTTTCTTTTGTATTCTTCTCATCTGGCTGGACACAACTTCGCAATATGTCCCATCTTGTCACGATGATAGCATTGTACATATGAGTAGTCTCTTTCCCTTCGTTGTCCTTTCTTCTGAAATCTCCTTGGATGAGATTCTTTATGATTGAATTTGTTTGACTATTGAGGCTCTTTATGAATCTCCTTTTGAAAGTAGGGTTTTTTCCTTCCTCCTTTGGTGTGAGTAGCTAGGGCTTGATCATCATCTCTTGCTAGTAATGCTTCACATTTAGCTACTCTTGTTTCTTCTTGGATGCATTCTTCCCATAGACCATCAAACAATAGTTTCTCAGTTCTAGCACAAATTGTTTGAATGAATGCATCCCAAGGTCTTGTGAGACCATTTAGGGTTGTCATCACAAGTTCGTCTTCATCTATAGTATCTCTGATTGCTTCTAGTTGTTCTTTGAATTGGGATATTTTGGAAAATATTCCTGAATTGTTTCTCCTTTCTGCATCCTTGTATTCTTCAGTTGAGTTCTTAGATTCATCTTCCGATTTATGTTCTTTCCTTCATACAGTCTGGTCAAGGCATCAAACATTTCTTTCGGAGTCTTCTTAGATGACACATAAGGAATCAGGTGGTCTTTGATTGAATCTGCAATGATTCTTTTGGCCTTGATTGTGTCCTTTTGATGCTTTGCCTTTTCTACAGCATCGGCGGGTTCCAACACTTCTTCTTTGACGAATCTTGCTAAGTCATTCTCTTCAAGAATGAGGCCAATCCTATACTTCTAGGCATGAAATTTTTCCACTCCTTCTATCTTGTCAACAAGCTTAACGCTTGCAGACATCTTTTACCTAGAGCTAGGAAAATGACCGAAAAATGAAAATGCTCAAAATCAAATTCTAAACTTACCAGGAGATGCACTTGGCCAATGCGAGTAGCCTGGTGTGTTTGGATCTGAGAAATTCCAACTTTTGCTCCTCCAAACTTGATCTACGGATTTTTGGACCGATGCTTCTAGTTTTCTGGTACCTCTGGTACTTCTAGTACACTGGTTTTCTGGTACTTCTGGTACTTTGTGAAACTAGGGTTTCACTTTCCAAGAGATCTAGCCACTGAAAAGGTGCATTGAGAGTGCCAAAGTAATCCTTGGGGGAGGGCGCACTTTTCTAGGTGGTTTTAGGGCTGAAAAGCTTCACCATTAAAAATCCCTAATTTGCATGTATGACAATAGTGACGTTTTTCACTCTTGTGAAAGATGCTCTCTTCAGCTTGGCTCTGATACCATGTTAATGTTTAAGCCATTATTATAGTTCTTTGCATTTCAATAGATAACAACAACATAAGACAAGATCACTGAGAAATACACAATCACAAGAGACACAAAATTTATCCTGGGAAATCCTCTAGGGGAAGAAAACCCAACAAAATTTCCTTATTATAGATAGCCAATACAATGCCAAGAGATAACTTAAGCTAATACATAATATCCTCTCCAAAAGATGTGCCACTCTCTCTCTCTCTTCTCCAATTGCAATTCCAAAACTTGTCTCTCAATGAGCAAGTGAGGTGTTTCTAAGTGAGGCGCTAGCCTCCTTATTTATACAAGACTGGCACATGTGAAGTGTCTCTTCACTGGCAGGGCCGACTTCTCAAACTGGGTGGTTATAACCACCTTTATTACATTTCGGGGCCTCTTGATATATTCTGGGGCCGACTTCTTCTTTTGCCTTTTACAATTACATTATGACCAATCCGCAAAAGGGGATTTGGTCCTTATACAATAGCCGACATGATCAATCCACAATGGGGATTGATCCAATGAATAATATATCAAATAATAATAAGAATACACTTTGCAGTTGCATTATTTTAACACTAGGAAGAAGTTGAGTTGGAATTCTCTTGATATCATTCATGCATGGGAAATTTGAATGAGGAGGAGGATGTTGTGGTAAAAATATAAGGAAATAGTTTTAAAGAGTTTAGACACTAAAAAAAGAGAGTTAAGTCCATTATAGAACAAACCAACCATGAAACATAGTTTTTTAGACCTGGAAAAAGTGCCAATAAACCAAGGGGATTCTGTAGAAGCGGGAGATATCAGCTCGGAACTTTCTATGCATATGTTGAAGAGCACTCAAAGGGAGGAATTTCTAAGGTATTGTGTAATAGATAAGGAAATGCTCCTTGTGTTGTGTGGAGCACGTAATGTGGGTGCCTAAGAGCTGGTTTGTCCTTAAGAAGCTTAGCAGTGAAAATCACTTAGTTTGGACCCGTTTAGTTTGAAATTCTGAATTTTATTTTCCTACTTCTCCCTAGTGGTATCATAGCATGGCTAAGGGGTGGTGTCCAAGTGGATTTACTATGGTTGGGGGGAGATCGTTCGGTCAGTCGGTTGTCTTCTTTGTTGCATTCAAAATATAAATTTTCTACCATGTTCTGGTAAACTCACTCTCTCTCTCTCTCTCTCTCTCTCTCTCTCTCTCAGTATATATATATATATATATATATGATAGATAAGTAAACATGTGTTTATGATTCTGTTTGAGGTTCTTTATAGTTTTGTGAGATCAAAAGAACTAATTTATGTATGCTATTATTCCTTTCAACTCAGTAAGAGTTTAATTATTTTCTGTAAAAGCATTGTTTCTTCAATGGATGTGATTCGATGACTGGATTTGGCTTCAGTAGTTGTTTCTTTCCTTATAGTGGGGAGGATGGGAAGCCTGCTTGTGTACGAGTATGGTTGTGTCTTTTTCGACACATGTAGCATCCATTATCTAGCATCCATGTAATTTACAAAAATAGCAACAACTAATAACAAGTGTATGCATTGAGAAGATTGTAAGCTGGTATATGCCTTTTATAGGTGCCTAAAATAGCAAATAAATACCCTTCAAATATGTGCTCGATATTCTATAAATTTGCCACCAGTAAGCATTTGTAAAGAACACCCTCAATGTCAAGTGGACAAAACAAAGCTTAAGGGTAAATACCATGCCTTGTTCATTGATTTATATGCAAGGATGATGCACTCTGATTTGTTAGTAATTTTGCATCAACATAGTCAATTTACTATCATGATTTCAGGCCCTTCTTCATTTCATATAATTTCCAGACATTTAATGCACATTGATGCCTTAAAATGATAAACATTGCATTTATTGATGTTTAGTTTTCCTCTCGAGACTTGAATATATATATTTAATATTCATAACTCTTTGAGACCATGACAAAATTTTCCACTAGGGCGGTTGGTTACTGATGAGATTCCTAGCTCCCATGATTTTGATCTTTATTTTTTTGTCTTTGATGCCCAAGTCTCTTTTGGATAGAGGGAGGTCAATTTGTTTTTTGAGACATTAGAATAGTTTTTCATCTTGAAAGCCTTTCATCCATTCCAAAGGAAATTCCTAATGAGTCATTCCATTTATGTTAAGTCATCAATCGAAGCTGAGAACATTGCGCATACATATAAGGGTAGACTAGAGAGTATCGTCCTTGCAAGGACCCTTTTGAATTGGGGACTAAACCATTGGGTGCTTGAATCATCCATTATTTTATTGAACTCACCCAAGATCTAGATCTGTGTATAGGTTATATGGTTCCATTATCGATCATCGAAAAATTCTAGTATGGTTGTAATTATTTGATTGGTATTTTCATCAACAATGATACCATAAATGTTACATTATTCATTATTTACTTTTCATGTCGAAGCTCCCAAATATCTATTTAACACAGTTTTTAATGTTTGGACTATGACACAGTTTTCCACCATGATGGTGAGTCATTGATAAGATTCCAAAAAAGTTTGGCTCCCATGGCTAGAACCTTCCCATTTCCCTTTGGTATTTCTAATTAAGAAATATGTCTAAAACACAATTTAACAATGTATTGTGTTACCCCTATTAAGAAACCTAACTTTTCTTTGTTGGCATGATAACAACTGAGAAATTCATATTGGTGACTGGGGACAAGTGATATCTAAGTAAGAACCTTGGTTTTTATTGCGCTTCTATGGGATTCAAGTATTTGAAGCACATTAATTCATGGAAACAGAGGATGACTTGGACTTGAACAATGTTTATAGAAATCCATCTAATCCTCAAAATGTGTTTTACATATTGGTGTTGTCAAGAAGCAAAGTCTTTTGAATACTGTGAAGTAAAGGGTTAAGTGGAATCAACCCATCATTTTAATTCAAAATGGACACAGTTGTTACACGAGCATGTACAGAGTAAATATGACATGTTGGACATTTCATAAAAACTTTGCATTCTTTCCATTCCCAAATCATTATGCCAAATTTGTTTTGAATTTCTATTGGATAGTATTTATTGTTGACATAGGTGGATTGTTTAAATATCCTCACAATAGAGTATTCTAGAGCAACATTGGCTTCATAGATTACTATAAAAGAAGTAGGAATTCTAGAGTGCCCATATTTTGCATAATACCCATAACAAGAGGTTGTAATTTTAATTGATCTCAAGAAGCCATTGGTTTAGGTAAAAGTATTCCAGTCTCATGAAATGACCTACACAATGTTGATGTTTTGGTAGTTGTGGGAGGTATTAACCTCCATGTGTAACCTCTAACTTAGAATAGAATATTCCAGAAGGAAGTGAACGCTACTCAGATTTTAGAAAACCCTAGGAGAGAAGTCTACCTCAAGAGAAATAATATTAAAGTAATAGACACATCCATAAGGAGAATTCGTCCCCAATCAACTGGACAATTTAGTATAAATAGGCAGTTTCCTAGTTCATTTGTACACACACACTTAGCAAGTGCGCAAGTCTAGAAGACTGCAGTTGCAACTAGAGGTGTGCAAGTCTGGGAGCAACAACTACACCTAGAAGGGGCACAATTTTGGAGGAGTAGTGCAACAATTGTGAGTATTTCTCTTGTGCACTTCTCTTGGAGAAAAGGTATGCTCTTCTTGTATGGTTATTGTGTTGTCGCTGCAGCAGTTGTGGCCAGGGTTTATCTGTTGGTTCTAGAGTAGGCTTGCCAGAATTATTCTAAGTTAAGGTTAGTGTGCTCGGGGGTGGCATATGTGAATGCCTATGGTTGGGTGACAATGAAATGACATTGTCTATAGTTAAACAAGCATACAAATTTTTTAACATGGTATCATATCTAGTTTCCTTCATAATAGTCTAACCGTTGGAAGGAAGATCTTCAATTTCCCCATTTTCAAGATCGTTGAGCACTTACTGAACCCTCCAAGAAGGTCTCCTAAGTAGGGTGCATCTTTCCCTCGGATCAGATCTCCAAAATTATGAAATTAAAAAAAAATAGGGTTTCCTCATAAAACCCTAGGTTTGCAGTTGCAGTATCAGTTGCATTGCCAGTTTCTTTATGCCAATTGTAGTGTGATGCAGGAGCATCTCTCCATATCAGCCAGCCAGCCAGCCAGCCACGTCAGCGCGCATGCATTCATATGCTAAAAGGGAGGTGCAACCTCATTTGAATTTGAAATGAATGTAATTAAATATGCTTAGGCTGGTGAGCCATAGAAGCCATGCCTTTGCGCAGGATGCAGATAAGATAGGCATTTAATATGTGTGGCTGAGATCTAGATCCGATTCTGGACTAGACAGCCCATTGAATGTAATTGAATAGGGTAGGTAAATCCTGGAGGGAAGCGCTCGATGAGCCCCTCAGGTAAAAGAGATTTTGAGATCTCATTTTGAGTTAGTCAAGTATGCATGTAGAGTAGAAGAGAAGAGCCAGAGAGAGAGAGCTCAGAAACACCTTGTAAAATATACAGGTATTTGCCACTATTAATACAGAGCAGTTTTTCCTGCATTATTCTGTCATATATGCATGTCGGTGTGTGTTCCTTGTTTATGCTGTGAATGTATATGTTATATGGGTGCATTCTGCAGGGGTTCGTTTGATTTCAGGTTGAATGTCTTTGAGGCTTCACACTAGGAGGGTGTGACAGAACATTGAGGTTCTGATGGCCGTGCACAGAGGTTACACTTCTGAACTCGTGAGGAGTCAGACAGAGACGTGCTGAGGCACAGACTGAAGTCATCAACTCAGGAGGAAAACCATAAGGTTGTTGAACACCTTGGAGGCAAGGCTGTGTAGCTGAGACACAGTCGCAGACAGAACTTGCTGAAGGTCCTGTAGGAGCTCTGCCAAGTGGGCATTGAGCATATGCATGGGTTGCGTTGGGGAAGAACTTCGTTGAGAGTTTGAGGAAGACCAGAATCGCTGAGGATTCTGAGAAGCTCTGCCAGAAGGGAATCGAGCGAGTGCATAGGTTGCGCGGAAGAAACCCAGGACTGCTGAGCGTTCTGAGGAAAGAGACTCCGCCAGGAGGGCGTTGAGTAAGTGTGCAGGCAGGCACAGGAGGAAAGAACTCTTGGAGTTCTGAAGAAGAAAGCAGAGTCCACTGAGGGACCTGTATTGGGTTGCTGAATAACCAGAAAGACTCAACAAGGAGGTTGCTTGAGGAGAAAGCCAGGAAGTCGTTGATATTCTCCATCTGAGGGAGAAGAAGGATCAAATCTTCCAAGGGGTCTGAGTGTTCGTGGAAGCTCAGGACAGATAGCGCTTTGCACGCAAAGACTCTGCAGGAGTGCAGGAGCCAAAGAATCCCGTGAGGATTCAAAGGGCAGAAGCTCTGGAAGGATAGCGTTTTCATACGCACAAGCGAGACTCAAGTCGAGGGGTTCGCAGGGCAAAAAGGAAGCAAAAGTTGAAGTCTTTGGGAGCGTAGAATTCTTCCAAGTCTGGGAAGAAATCTTAGATGCTCAAGAGGGAGCAACAGGAGCCGTCGGATCAGGCGGATAAAATAGATCTGGACCGTTGGATTTCCACATCCAGGAGGAGCTCAGAAGGAACCCATAGAAAGAGGAGGACCGATAGCCGTCGGATCCCGTGAGAGAAATCCCGTCATCCGTTTGATCGGGAGAAGTAGGACATGGTTTAGCCTCAGGAGGAGGAGAGCATAGAAGAGAAAATCTGAGCCGTCAGATCAGAAGGGGAAGTCCCATCAGCCGTTGGATTGGCAGAAGCTACACGAGGGATAACAGTCGGGATCTTGGCCATCGGGAAATCGGATTTCTCGAGGTCATGAGAACTGGGGTCTCGAAAGCCTCGAAACAACGATAAGATCTAGACCATCCATCGGAGGGACAGGTGTCAGAGATCAAGCGCCATCGGCGTTTGACACATCGAGAAATCGGAGTTCCCGAGGATAAGAGAAACGGGACAGGAGAAGTCTCGAAATCCTGACGTAATCAGGATCGTCCGTTGAAGGGATGCGTGGCAGCGATTGAGCATCGTTAAGGAGAGCCAACAGGGAAGTCAACCCCTCGGTGTTTGGAGTCAATTAGGAATTTGGATATCGGAGATCTCGGGAGCAAGAGTTTCGTGCATTGTGGAATCGCGAAACGCGATTTCCCGATAAGGCGTGTGGGCCACAGCAGGGGGTTAGTGGAGGCCAGCTGTCAGTGATTGAGAGGCATATCGGGGATCGGTATATCGGGAAATCCGCAGATGGGGAACGTTGCATTTTGAATCCACGAACCCTGAAACCCCGATGGGAGGTTTGACTATGGTCACGGGTAGAGGCCACATGGACCGTCGTATAGGTCGGAGGGGCTAGTGCCTAAGGCGCATCGGGTTTTTGATGCTTGAAACTCCGACAGGAAGGTGA
>JZKD02S1324989.1:49728-60674 GCA_000966675.3 Picea glauca
CCATACCCCTCTCAGAGCTAGTTAAAAATGAAGATTTCAAAAGGTCCCTCTCCAAGCTGCTACAATCTGAGTCCCCCTAGCCTTCTACAGACTCAGTAAATCTTCAAGATGAAAAGCCAGCAGTAGTCCTAGGTCCCATGGTAGAAGACAGAGATGATTCATCCCCTCCCTTCTACACATCCCTAAACATACATGATAAAGTGCTGCATAATTGCCTCATGGATTCATGAGCTTCCCACAACCTTATGCCCAAAATAGTCATGGAAGAATTGGGACTGGAAGTGACAAAGGATTATCACGATTTGTACTCTTTTGATTCAAGGAGGGTGCAATGCCTTGGAGTCATCAAATACTTGGTGGTCTCTTTATTTCAGTTGCCAATGAAGAGTGTGGTCATGGACATTGTAGTAGCTTATGTTCCCCCCAAGTTCGGCATGTTGTTGTCAAGATCTTGGATTAGAAAACTTGGAGGAACATTACAGATGGATCTCACATATGCCACCATTCGAGTCTTTGGAGGGAAACACAGGAGGTTGTATAGAGAAGCTCAACTGGCCTACATTGTCAGTGATGAAGCATACCCCACTAATCACCCCATCTTTGCACTTGACACTGATTTGGGGTCTAGTTTATTGCAGATCACTGAGACTCCTGGAGCCCCTTTTAAAATCAGAAAGCAATCCATTTTTAATCACGAGGTATCTCCCCCAACCACCTCTGTTTGGAAAATTTTCTTCGACGGAGCTTCTTCTAGCGAAGGCGCTGGCACTGGAGTGGTTCTTGTGTCCCCTTGGCAGGAAACCATATCCTTGTCATACAAGCTAGAATTTGAAGCTACCAATAATGTGGCAGAATATGAAGCTCTTGTTCTGGGTATGAGGGCTGCAAAAGAAATAGAAATTAAGGAGGTAGCAGTGTTCGGAGATGCTGAGTTGGTAATCTAGCAAGTCATAAATGCTTATCGGGCTAAGCATCCTCAGCTCAAGGGTTACAGAAACGAAGTGTGGGACCTAATTAATAATTTCTTCTCGACTTTCAACATTTCTTTTATTCCTAGAGAGGAAAATACTTTGGCCAATTCCTTAGTCATCTCAGCTAGTCTGTTCAAGATCCCTCTGCCGCCTAAGATCAAATATGAGGTTGAAATAAGATATAGGCCATCTGTTCTGAACAATATCAAGCATTGGAAAGTATTCGAAGACGATCTTGAAATCGAAAAATTTCTTCAGTTCGTCGATGAATTTTCTGCATTGCACATTGATCAAGATCCTGATCTCGAAAGTCACCCTCACCCTGAGGTATTTTTAAACAAAATTGCTAATCGCCATATTATTCATCTGCCTAGCAATCACATTCCGAAGGGACTAGTCCCTTTAGAAAGATTGTTCAATGGGAATGATGTGGTAGTAAAGGGCAGGGTTTCAAATGGATATGATGATACAACGGAGTGCAATATCGACACACAGGAGGAGCCTAAGTTTGTCAAGTTGTCAAGAAGTTTGACCAAAGAACAAAGGGTCGAATATACTGAGTTATTAAAAGAATTTGTTGATGTGTTTGCATGGACATATGAAGACCTCAAGACATATGACACATATGTCATTGAACACAAGATCCCACTGAAGGGAGAGGCTAAACCATTTAGGCAGAAGCTAAGACAGATAAATCCCATGTTGTTGCCTGTCATGGAGAGAGAAGTGAAGAAGTTGTTAGATGCCCAAATCATTGTCCCCTTGAGATATTCTGAGTGGGTAGCCAGTTTGGTTCCGGTGAGGAAGAAAAGTGGAGAAATCAAGCTCTGCGTCGATTTCAGGAACCTCAATAGGAGCTCAAAGAAAGACAACTATCCCTTGCCCAACATGGAACACATATTGCAAAGGGTAACTGGTGCATCTAGGATATCCATGATTGACAATTTTTCTGGCTATAATCAAAGATTAGTCATGCTCGAGGACAGAGAAAAAACAACCTTCACTACTCCTTGGGGGGCATTCATGTATGCCAAAATGCCTTTTGGATTAATGAATGCAAGAGCAACATTTCAGCGAGCCATGAACATAGCCTTCATCGGGGAGAAATATCATTTTGTGGTGATCTATCTAGATGACATCATAGTCTTCTCAAGGTCTGATAAGGAGCACCACTATCAATTGAGGAAAGTTTTCTTGAAATGCCGGAGGTTTGGCCTTTCCTTAAATCCCAAGAAATATTTGTTTGCTATGAAGGAGGGGAAACTGTTAGGCCATATAGTATCAGCAGAGGGAGTGAGAATTGATCCCATTAGGGTAGAGGCAATTCAGACCCTGTCACTTCCGAGGTCTAGAAAGGAAATTCAATCTTTTTTAGGGAAGATTAACTTTCTGAGGAGGTTCGTCTCAAATTTTGCTGAGTTGGTGAAACACATAATAGCCATGCTCAAAAAGGGAAAAGAAGTAAAATGGACTGCTGAACCCAGGGAGTCTTTTGTCCAAATAAAAAGGGCATTGATTGAGGCACCTATGCTGATCAATCCTGATTATTCCAAGGATTTCCTAATTTTTTCTTTTGCTTCTTTTGATAGAGTAGCGACAGTCTTGTTGCAGAAGAATGAGGAAGGGTGAGAGCAACCCATTTCCTTCTTCAGTAAGGCATTAAGAGATGTAGAAAGCAGGTATGAGATCATGGAGAAACAGGCCTATGCCTTGGTGAAAGCTCTCAAGGCTTTCAGAGTCTATGTCTTGCACTCAAGAGTGACTGCATACGTTCCTTCAACCTCTGTGAAGGACATCCTTATACAGCCTGACATAGATGGGAGAAGAGGTAAATGGATTGCCAAGGTCCTAGAGTTTGACTTGGATATAAAGCCCACCAAGTTGGTAAAAGGGCAGGGTTTAGTCAAGCTGCTAGCTGAATCCAATTGCAGGGCCTTGGGGGTTAGCTTCATCAACGCTTACTCAGGAAATCAACAAGCTGAGTCGCCCAGCAAAATCTCTTAGGGTGGCTTATCACTAGCAGAATGCATCTAGTACAGAGACATTTTGTACTTTCTGCAAGAGTTGAAGCCTCCTGATGGAATGAGAAAAAGAAAGGCAAGAGCTTTAAAGCTCAAGTTGGTTAGATATTGCCTTATTGACCAAGTCTTGCACTAGAGAGACCCTCTAGGAGTGTTTCTAAGATTTCTGAATCCACAGGAAGCCCAGAAAGTTATCTTTGATTTCCACAATGACCTTTATGGAGGGCATCATTTCTGGAAGGCCACAGCCCACAAAATTCTTAGGGCTGGGTACTACTGGCCCACCTTATTCATTGATGTCTACAGAGAAATCAGAGATTGCATCAAATGCCAAAGGTTCTTAGGAAAGCAACAACTCAAATCTCTGCCACTAAATCCTGTAGTAGCTTCAACACCCTTTCAATAGTGGGGGTTGGACTTCATTGGGGAAATTCATCCTCCTTCAAGTGGCCAGCATAGATGGATCCTGACTGCAACATACCATTTCACCAAGTGGATAGAAGCTGCCCCCACCAGGAGCGCTTCGCACAAGGTGATTATCATCCTCTTGGAGGATATCATAGCTAGATTTGACTGTCTCAGCAGAATTTTCACCAATAATGCCGCTGCTTTCAAGTCTGAGCCTCTGGTTAAGTTTTGTGAGTAGTTCGAGATTTCACTAAGTCACTCCACTCCCTATTATCCTCAAGGAAATGGACTGGCAGAATCTTCCAATAAAAGTCTAATCAAACTCATTAAAAGGTTATTGGAAGACAATAAGAAGGTCTGGGATTCAAAGCTCAAGTTCGCTCTATGGGCCGATCGAGTGACAACAAAGAAGTCCCTGGGCACCTCACCTTTTCAACTTGTTTATGGGATAGAGGTTGTTTTTCCCACTCGGCTCGCTTTACTTGTAGTGAAATTCTTTCAAGATCATGAAGGAGAGCCAGACCATATGGTCAGAAGAATTCATCAAGTGGTGGAACTGCAATAGATCAGGGAGTAGGTAATGGACTTATCTCACAGTCATTAGCAGAAGATCACGCAGGCTTTTGACAGGAAGGTCAGGAAGGAGGAATTCGAGCTGGGAGATTTGGTGCTTAAGTGGGATGCACCTAGGCAGGATAGGGGCAAACACAACAAGTTTGATGCCCTCTGGATTAGGCCCTTCAAAATCTCTGAAGTATTCTTAAATAACACGTACAGATTGCAATATTTGGAGGGTGAAGAAGTCTTTAGCGGCCCAGTAAATGGGCATTTCCTGAAGAAATGTTTTTCTTGAGCCTTAGATGGCTCCTTTGTTTTGTAAATATTGTCTTTATTGTTTTTTTGTTTATTTTTGGCTTAATAAATGACTTCATAACCCAACAAAAGGCAACTGGAACTACAAAAGGAGTTCTTAGAGCATCGCAGGGATGACTCTATCCCCCATGGAGTCTAATGTTAACGCCAATTCTCGCAAGTCATGAGCGTCGAGCGCAGCACACAAAAAGGTCCATTTCAGGTTTAAAATCAAGCGAGCAGGCATTTTGTTTTCACCGACGAGGATCCACAGATGGAGCAGATCAACGATCGTTGGGTAAGTTTGAGTCGCTGAGTTGCATGAGGTTTGGTGCATGGGCTCATCTCTTATGGCCAAAATCATAAAATGAGGAGCCTTTCGGTATTTTGGTTACCTGGATGTCGAGAGACATAGGGTCTCTCTCTTCCATTGCATTGGGAATCCTCGAAACCCGAAGTGCGAAATGTAAAAGCCGCCTAGGAGCCTTTCGGTATTTCAGCTACCGGGATGTCAAGAGACAAAGGGGCATTCCTCCACTACATCGGGAATCGTCGAAACCCAAAACGTGAAATGTAAAAGTTGCCCAGGAGCCTTTCAGTATTTCGGCTACCAGGATGTCAAGAGACAAAGAGGCGTTCCTCCACTGCATCAGGAATTTCCGAAACCCAAAACACAAAATGTAAAAGCCACCTAGGAGTCTTTCGGTATTTTGGCTACCGGGATGTCAAGAGACAAAGGGGCGTTCCTCCACTACATCGGGAATCGCCGAAACCCGAAGCACAAAATGTAAAAGCCACCCAGGAGCCTTTTGGTATTTCGGTTACCGGGATGTCAAGAGACAAAGGGGCGTTCCTCCACTGCGTCGAGAATCACCGAAACCCGAAACGCGAAATGTAAAATCTGCCCAGGAGCCTTTCGGTATTTTGGCTACCGGAATGTCAAGAGACAAAGGGGAATTCCTCCACTGCATCGGGAATCCCCAAATCCCAAAACGTGGAAAGCCATTTTGACATTTTGGCTACCGGGAGTTTAAGAACAAAGGGGTCACTCCTTTATGTTTTCAGTCTCGGCCACCATCCATGGAAAAAGCAGTTAATGAATATTGAGTAGGTGGTTGAGACCTCAGCTCAAGCCATGAATGCAGGGCATGGAGGTTCTGGCAGGCAGTTTGCCCAAGATCGTCTTGTGTGCATGTTTTCTTAAAAAAGCCATGCTGATCTGATGTCCCCGATTGATCAAAAGAACCTGCACATGCTAAGTTAGACTTTAATGTCTCATCTACCCTCCTCCTGCTAAGGGGGCGAATTTCTCTGAGTATATATACTCAGTTTTTGTATTTTTGTAAGCATCGATGGTAGAGCAAAGCTCCCGAATGTAAAGCTTTAACAAAACCTCTAGTTCTCTGGTTATAGAATGATATTTTGAGATTTCTTGTTTAATGGAGGCCAACCTCCTCCTTTCCTTTTTCCTCTGAATCTGAAAGCCCGGGTATGGATGACCCAGTCGGGTGTTGCTGTAACTATATGATGTATGTTTGATTGTATTAGTTCTGCAACATTTGAGGTTTACTTTGAAGTTTCTCTAGTCTAAGAGGATCTCATATCTGAGACTTTTCCCTTTCTTTCCCTCCATTTACTCACCACTATGCAAAATTTATTGGCTTAAGTTAGATCAAGACCTCGCATGTCCTTGTTGTTCCAACCCATTTTTCTGAGTGAGCGATATTGTTCTGAGTTTACTTCCATTTGACCACCCCCCTTTAAACAAATCGTGACATAAACTGATAGACCTCAGGCTTACTCTTGTTGCAATCCAGGAGTGACTTCTGACGCAAACACCTGGTATATAAATTCTGAAGACCTTGGAGACCTCATAGTATCCCACAAATATTCCCTTCTTTCCTGAAGATTCCAACTTGTTTCTCTTCTCTTTCGGAATATGTATAAAAACAGGGCAGCCAAATATTTTGAGATGGCTTACCTCTGGCTTCTTTCTGGTGAACATATCTTCCGGGGTCTTGAACCCAAGTGCACTATGGGACAATCGGTTTTGCACATATACGACTGTCATTGCTGCTTCTTCCCATAAGCACATAGGAAGATCTTGATCGCGGATCATGGTCTTCACGGCTTCCATTATCATTCTGTTATTCCTTTCAGCTACACCGTTTTGTTGAGGATTATAGGGAGTAGTGAGTTCCCTCTTGATCCCAACATCTTTGCAGAAGTTCAAAAACTCTTTTGAGGTGTATTTTCCTCCATTATCTGACCTGAGTATCTTGATCTTTCTTTCAGAAAGATTCTCTATCAAGGCTTTGAATTCCTTGAACTTATTGAACACTTCATCTTTAGATTTCAAAAAATACACCTAGGTTTTACGAGAATAATCATCAATAAATGATACATAGTATACATACCCACTAATGGAGGACGATGGAATTGGGCCACACACATCTGAATGAATGAGTTCTAGGACTCCTTATGCTTTGTTGTCTCTCTTCAGAAAAGGGTTATTGATGTTATTCCCTTGTGCACATCCATTGCATACGCCTTCATGGTCAACCTTGAGTTCTGGTGAACCTGTGACTGCTTTGCATATGTATGGTAGCGCCTTGTAGTTAATGTGAGCTAATATTCTATGCCAAAGTTCACATGGGTTTTCAATGGCGTGGGCCATGGCATCTTCTGAGTGACCCTTTAGTTTATAAAACCCATTCTCTTCTTTTCCAATGATGATTGCTTCTTTCAAGGTTTCTCCTTTAGTACGTTGCCTTCTGCAACCTTCACTATAGCTCCATTAGGGTTATTACCTGTGACCTAGAACAAGGTCAACAAAACAACAAGCAAGAGTAATATCCTTTTGATAATATAAGGCAATAGCACGAACAATCACCACAATAGCTCCTTTAGAGCTATCACTTGTAACTTGTCTGAAGCAAAGTTTAAAGGTAAGAAATACAATACGAAATGAGGTCAACACTCTCATAGTGTTGTGATCAAACATTCCTCCATGGCAACCTAGAACTAACACATGAGGTTTCTCCTGAGAGCTGGAGCTTTGTCCTCAAGAATGAGTGCTTTATTTTCTTCCAAGTCTCCTTCACTGAAGATGACGAGTGCTTTCTTCAACTTATCTTCTGTACTGAGACAATACGCTATCTTGACAGAAGGTTGGGTTAGAGGATAAGCTCTATGATCTCAACTTTTAATCCATCTGATACCTTGACTTAGATCAAAGGTTAGAATGATGGTCATAGTTACAACAGGAAACACTGATCAAATTAATGTCATAACAAATAGATGCATATCAGAATAATTACACCTGGGTGCATCATTCCTCTGAATGTGTTTGATCTTGATATCCTTCTAGATCTATGGCAAGAGATCCCTTCTCATGAAAGTACTCTTTAAAGTTTAACCATTTAACCATATGTGAGTACATACCTCTGATAGCATTTGCAAGTAGTGGCTCCATCTGGTAGCAATGGTAAACATTACCAACTCTTAAAAACTTCAGGGGTGACTGCAATTGGTACTATGACTGCAACTGCAATTGATGCTGCAACTGGTTCTGAGATTGCCACTACAACTTAGGGTTTTATGAGGAAACCCTAATTTTTCAAACTTCAAATTTTGAAATTCTGATCCAAGGGATAGATGCGCTGAGCTGAGGTGAGTAAGCTGGTGCAGTCAGATTTATGAAAAGCCAACTTTAACCCCTCAAAATTGCTCTGCAGATTTCTAGACTAGTGCTTCTAGTTTTCTGGTACTCTGGTTTTCTGGTTTTCTCGTACTTTGTGAAAACTAGGGTTTCACTTTCTGGGAGATCTAGCCACTGAAAAGTTGCACTGAGGATGCCAAAATGATCCTTGAGGGAGGGTGCACTTTTCTAGATGGGTTTAGGGCTGAAATACCTCACCAACGAAAAGCCCTAATTTGCATGTACAACAACAATGACATTTTTCACTTTTCTCTTGTGAAAGATGCTTTCTTTAGCTTGGCTCTGATACCATGTTAATGTTTAAGCCATTATTATAGTTATTTTCATTTCAATAGATAACAATAGTATAATATAGAATCACTAAGAAATACGCAATCACAAGAGACACATCATTTATCCCGGGAAACCCTCATGGGGAAGAAAACCCAACAAAACTTTGTTATTATAGATAGCCAATACAATGCCAAGAGATAACTCAAACAAATATAGAAAGTCCTCTCCCAAAGGTGCGCCTCTCTCTCTTTCTCTCTCTCTTCTCCAACTACAGCTCTGAAACTTGTCTCTCAAATGAACAAGTGAGTGTGTGTCTAAGTGAGGTGCTAGCCTCCTTATTTATACAAATCTGGCACGTGTGGAAGTGTCTTTTCACTGGCAAGGCCAACTTCTTTTTCTGGGTGGTTATAACCACCTTTATTATATTATGGGGCCTCTTTGATATATTATGGGGCTGACTTCTCTTTCTGCCTATTAAAATTACATTATGACCAATCCGCAAAAGGGGATTTGTTCCTTTACAGTAGCTGACATGATCAATCCACAATTAGGATTGATCCAATGAATAATATATCAAATAATAATCAGAATACACTTTGCACTTACATTATTTTAACAATATCTATTTCACATAGTTCTTAATGTTTGGAATATGACACAATTTTCCACTATGATGGTGAGTCACTGATGAGATTGCAAACAAGTTTGGCTCCCATGGATAGAACCTTCCCATTTCCATGTTGTCTTTCTACTGAAGAAGTGTGTCTAAAACACAATTTTAACAATGTATTGTGTTACCCCCATTAAGAAACCTAACTTTTCTTTGTTGGCATGATAGCAACTGAGAAATTCATATTGGTGACTGGGTTTCTGACAAGTGATATCTAAGTAAGAACCTTGGTTTTTATTGTGCTTCTATGGGAATCAAGTATTTGAAGCACATTAATTTATGGAAACAGAGGATGACCTGGAGTTGAACAATGTTTATAGAAATCCATCTAATCCTCAAAATGTGTTTTACATATTGGTGTTGTTAAGAAGCAAAGTCTCTTTAATACTGTGAAGTAAAGGGTTAGGTGGAATCAACCCATCATTTTAATTCAAAATGAACATAGTTGTTACACGAGCATGTATAGTGTAAATATGACTTGTTGGACATTTCATAAAAACTCTGCATTCTTTCCATTCCCAAATCATTATACCAAATTTGTTTTGAATTTCTATTGGCTAGTATTTATTGTTGACATAACTTGATGGTTTAAATATCCTCACAATAGAGTATTCTAGAGCAATATTGGCTTCATAAATGACTATAAAAGAAGTAGGAATTATAGAGTGCCCATCTTTTGCATAATACCCATAACAAGAGGTTGTAATTTTAATTGATCTCAAGAAGCCATTGGTTTAGGTCAAAGTATTCCGGTCTCATGAAATGACCTACACAATGTTGATGTTTTGGTAGCCGTGGGAGGTATTAACCTGCATGTGTAACCTTTGACTTAGAATAAAATATTCTGGAAGGAAGTGAATCGCTAAACATATTTTAGAAAAACCTAGGAGAGAAGTTAGCCTCAAGAGAAATAATATTAAATTAATAGATGCATCCATAAGGAGAAGTCAGCCCCAGTCAACTGGACAATTTAGTATAAATAGGCAGTTTCCTAGTTCATTTGTACACACTCACTTAGCAAGTGCACAAGTCTAGAAGACTGCAGTTGCGGCTAGAGGTGCGCAAGTCTGGGAGAAACAACTAAACTTGGAAGGGGAATAATTTTGGAGTAGTGTAGCAATCGTGAATACTTCTCTTGTGTGCTTCTCTTGGAGAAAATATACACTCTTCTTGTATGGTTATTGTGGTGTCACTGCAGCAGTTGTGGCTAGGATTTATCTGTTGGTTCTAGAGTAGGCTTGCCAAAATTATTCTAAGTAAAGGTTAGTGTGTTTGGGGGTGGCATATGTGAATTCCTATGGTTGGGTGACAATGAAATGACATTGTCTATGGTTAAACGATCATACCAAAATTTTAACATGGTATCATAGCTAGTTTCCTTCATAGCAGTCTAACCGTTGAAAGGAAGATCCTCAATTTCCCCCATTTTCAAGATCATTGAGCACTTACTGAACCCTCCAAGAAGGTCGCCTAAGTAGGGTACATCTTTCCCTCGTATCAAATCTCCAAAATTCTGAAATTAAAAAAAAAAATAGGGTTTCCTCATAAAACCCCAGGTCTGTAGTGCCAGTTGCAGTTGCAGTTTCAGTTGGTATGCCAGTTTCTTTGTGCCAATTGCAGTGCCAACACCAGTTGCAGTGAAAGTTTCTGTGAAGAGTTGGGACTAATTTTTTGTTTTCCTGTGCACCTTACCCTAGCACATCTCCATCTACCCTCAGATTGCAAGTTGGAGCATTTTGAAGTTTTAGGATTTGTTGTTGCTTGTCGTTGTTTTCCGCTCCCACCAGGGGTATGTACTTGTATGTGTTTAAATTTTATCATTATCTTAAGGGTATTTGCAGGAGAAGGGATATTTTTTCCAAACAACAATCATAGATCCAAAGGGATCTCAGATCCAACACATCCAGAGGAACAATGCACTCGAGGTTTGATTGTTTTGATATGCCTCTAGTTGTTATGGAATTATTGTGATCCTATGAACATCTAGTTGTATTTTTTATCTATTGAAGTTATGACTATTATACTAACCT
>JZKD02S1324989.1:70584-102101 GCA_000966675.3 Picea glauca
AATGTTTTTTTATTATTAAGGGAGGCTCATCTACTCCTTAAGAGTTTGGGATGGCGGAAGAAGTGTAAGAATGCCAAGTAAAAATGTGCCTTAGACTCCTTATTATGATGTGAAGGAAAATTATCATTCAAGTATATGTATATATATATATAAGGAAAATAAACTAATTATGGTGGTTATGGATCATGAACAATATTTAGATAATTCAGAAGAATCAATCCATAAACAATTTGATAAGGTATGCTAAATATTCCCCAAAAAGAAAATAAGAAATCGTTGCCATGATAATTAGAAATGATGCCTTTGAAAATTAGTTATTGAAGTTCATATCCAAAGGAATAGCTAAATGTATAAGGAGCAGACATAAAAACAACACGTGTTGTTGGTGGAAGCAAAAATCATTGCTTTCAAGTGAAAGGAACAACAACAGGGACAACCAAAAAGGGAATAACAGTTGTTACTTTTGAAGGAATGACACTACCCGCAAAGGGAACAACAATCACAACCAAGGGAACGACAGACATTACTTTTGAATGAACGAAATTACCCACAAAGGGAACATTAATAGAAACCAAGGGAACGACAACTGAAGTTCTAGGGAGATGATGATGATATTCAAATTAAACCATCTAATTAATTGATTGGATACCTCATGCATGAAGAAATTTTGTTCAAGCGAATCTAGGATTGATTAGTCATCAACTAAATTCATTTAATAATTTTACAGCTAGGTTTATTCAATGATCAGGGGGGTAAAATATATCAGATGGTTTACGGTGTCATGCATTCATTTCTATTTACTACAGTCACAACCTCTCATCTTTTTAGTGAAATCATACGACTTTTGCTACGAAACATGACATATTCATCTCCTGTGTAAGACCAAGGTTTATATTTGATGGATTTTTTAAAGTGAAACAAGAGCAATTTGAATTTGAAAGATATGTAACAATTATAAATAAAGAACAGAAAAGAGTGCTAATTATATTTTCATTACAATCATATTTTACACCCTTTTCTAGTCTTTGTTTTCCAAAGCTCTTTATAGTGACTTCCCTAGAAAGTAAAAACTTAAAAACTCAATCAAATCTTCAAAGAAAAATATATACAGTATGTACAGTGCTGGAAAAAAACAACAATTTCATGGAGCTAAAGCTGTTGGGTTACCTTCCCAGCCAGCTAACATCTGAATAGTAGGATCATTACTTACTTCTTGGCAAAGGGATTCTTTTAAAAGCGACCAATGGTAGAGCCGTAATCGATGTTCATTTACCAGAAAAGGTGAACCAAACCTGTCGATGGTAACTAAAGTGACAGTTTCATTATCATGGACTTCCTTGATTTCATATGGTCCCAACCACCTTGTTTGCAACTTCCCAGGGAAATCCTGAAATCTGGAATCATGAAGAAGTGCCCAATCACCTTTCTAGAAATATTTCTTCTTGATATGCTTGTCATGCCACCTAGCTCTCTGCTGCTGAATAACAACTGTGCAATGAAGGGAAAACAAGTGTGCTTCATCTAACTCATTGAGCTGTTGTAAGCGTTGCGTGCCTGCGTCTGTAAGATCCAGTCCAATTTCCTGGGCCATTTTTAGGGTATTGATATCAAATTTAATTGGAAAGATTGGCTCTTTACCAAAGACTAGGTGATAAGGAGAGTAGCTAGTAGTGTTACGCCATGTTGTGTGATAGGCCCATTAGGCATTTGGAATCTCGGTTTCCCAATTTTGACGGTTTGTTGAGACTGTTTTTTTCAATATTGCTTCCAAGACTTTATTGGTACTTTCCACTTGTCCATTTGGCTGGGGGTGGTATGGGGAGGTAACCCTATGTTTAATGTGATAATTTCGCAAAGTGGCCGAGATTTTATGTGTTGTAAATTGCGACCCTCGATCTGTGATTACGTCCCTCAGTAATCCATAGTGTACAAATAGTTCAAAAAGAAATTTAATTATTGCTTTCTCAGTTGCGTTTGGTAAGGCTACTGCTTCTACCCACTTGGTCATATAGTCTATTGGAACTAGTATATAAGCCTTTTTGTTTGATTTTGGGTTAAAGGGGCCAACAAAATCCAGTGCCCATCTCTCGAAAGGTTCCACCACCACTTGTGTTTGCAGGGGAATTTCATCAGCCTGGCTTGGTCGGCCCATCCTCTGACAGTTATCATAGGCCTGGACATACTTATTTGCATCTTTAAATATCGAGGGCCAATAATAACCCATTTGCCAAACCTTATGCCCAGTCCCGCGGTTTGCAAAGTGTCTGCCACAGGGCTCATCATGACACGCCTTCAAGACATCATGAATTTCATCCTCTCTGATACATCTTCAGATATGAAGATCAGACCCTATGTGGAAAAGATATCCACCAATCCAAGTGAACCGTGCACTACGCTAAACAATTAATTTCCTTTCTCTTGATGACAAATGCGCTGGAAATTTCCTAACTGCCAGATAATTCACTAGGCATCTTAATAGTTACAACGAACAAATGTTCGTCTGGAAATTGGTCTTCAATTGTCAAAGAGTTATCTGTCTTCGGTATATGAGAAAAAAAATATGCAACAAGATTTTCTCTTCCCGACCGATCCTTAATGGTGATGTTGAATTCTTGCAACAACAACAACCACCGAGTAACATGTCCATTAGTAATTGGTTTGTTGGCTAAATATCTGATGGCAGAGTTTTTAGTATACAGAAAAACTAGATAGCCTGTTATGTAATGTCAAAATTTATTAATAGCATGTATAACAACTAAAAATTCTTTTTATGTTATTGTGTAATTTAATTCGGCAGGGGTAAGATTTTTGCTAATAAAGTAAATAACATAAGGCTTCTTGTCTTCTTCTTGTCCAAGGACAACGCCTATAGTGACATCTAATGTGTCTGAAGAGATATGGAATGGTAACTTCCAGTTTGGTCCTCTCAGCACTGGTGATGTTGAAATTAACCTTTTAAGCTCTGCAAATGCAACATCACACTTATCAAACCACTAAAATTCCACATTACCAGTTAAAGCATGTAAAGGTGCAGCTATTATTGAAATTTTTTCTATGAATCTGCGATAATATCCCACACAGCCAAGGAAACTACGTACCTTGGTCTGTGTACGGGGTGTGGGAAATTTAAGGATTACCTTTATCTTTGTTGGGTCTACCTTGATTCCATTTGCAGAAACATAGTGTCCTAGTACCACACCTTCAGTCATCAACATATGACATTTCTCATGACTCAAATACAACCTAGTAGCAATGCATCATTCCAGCACCTTCTCCAGATTTCTTAAAGCCTGATCAAAGTTAGTGCCATAAGGGGTAAAATAGTCCATGTAAACTTCGAGTCCTTCATTAATTAAATAAGAAAATATGCTTAAAATAGCTTTCTGGAATGTAGCTGGAGTGTTACATAACCCAAAGTGAAATACTCGATATGCAAAGGTACCCCAAGGACATGTAAATGTAGTTTTATCCTGGTCTTCTGGAGCAATATGAATCTGATTATAACCACTAAAGCTATCTAGGAAAGAGAAAAATTGCTTCCATGCTAAGGTATCAAGGACCTGATCTATAAAAGGTAGGGGAAAATGGTCTTTCTAGGTAGCTCTATTGAGTTCTATGTAGTCTACACAGATTCACCACTTACCATTCTTTTTAGGGATGATTACCAGTGGGGAGACCCACTGGTTGTCTGAAATAGGATATATAAAATCCACATCCAATAGTTTATGTAATTCTTCTAAAACAATGTCCCTGAGATGAGGGTTTAATCTTCGTTAGGGCTGTCAAATGGGTCGGGTATATTTTTCGATATAGATATGATGAGTGCATAGTTGGGGATCGATGCCCTTCATGTCAGAATATTCCCAAGAAAAAGCATGTTAGTATTTAGAGAGGATCTGGATTATTTTTTGTTGTTGTTGGTCATTCAGATTGGTGTTAATATTCAAAAACCTTCCTGGTGCAATTTCAACTGAAATGTTGTTATGGACAACAGTAGTGGGAATGTGTTGATCAATCAAATTTTCCAAAGGATCTGCCTGCACTTCATTGTCTAAAGTGGATTTTAGCATTTGACATGTTGGTTTACCTATAACAGTTGGGCTGTTAATGAAGTTGTTGATCATGTCATCTTCTAATTGATTTTTGAGCCCAATATCTTCTTCTAGTGTGAGAGGAGGGTGTATGTTTTCTTTTGGATATCTAGGTGGTTGCAACTGCTGGTGTATGACAGGAAGACTTGGTTTGGCTGGAGGATACAAGATAAGTTTCTTTATAACACTTCCTCTAACAATTGTCATGTTGCATGTGTGACATCTTATGTATGCATCTGTTATTGCTAGCCACGGTTTCACTAATATTAACGGGTGTCCATCTAGTCTACTTCTTGGGTTAATAACGAGGAAATCAGCTGGGTATTCCCAATAGTTGACTAAGATTGCTATGTCTTGTAAGTGCCTTCTGGTTTAACCACTGATCTATCAGCCAATTCTAGCAAAGTTGAAGTTGGTTCGTAGGAGGTGATACCCAGGACGTTACAAGTCTCAATGGTTAGAATATTGATGGCTTCTCCCAAATCCACTAGTGTATTTCAGAAAGAGCTGCCCTGTATCTAAACCCTTACCATGGGATTTCCTAGGTCTGTGTATTTTACTGGCTCATGTTTGCCTAAAATAAGATCGAATAAGGCTCCTACCACATGAACAGTTGATGGATTTTTAGTTTTTCTTCCGGGATTTTTCCCTCATAATTCTTTAATTGTCTTTGCATAAATAGGAATATCTTGTATAGCCTGTAGGAGTGGGATTTTAACACATAAATTTTTTAGTTCCCCGACGATATCAAAGTTGGGATATACAACTGGTTTAGCTATAATTAGCCTTTCATGGAACGAAGGAGAAGAAATTATGTATTTATCAGGATTTGGTTGCTCGACTATGTTTTCCCCCTGTTCTACTTCTTCTGTTATAACCACAATCGATGGATTTATTGTTGGTTGTCTATAATTATCGTTCTCCTGTTCTTAATGAATGCTACTTTCCTTGGGATAAATTACATGTCCCAACCTTAACCGAATCGTGTTGCATCCTACAGAGTTTGTTTCACCTTCCAAGTTCTCAACAATTTGCACGAGCTGGACTGGTCTGTTATTAAGATTCGAGTTGGGTTGAGCTGGTAGTTGGGGATGTACTTGAGGTTGGGGATTTTGGGGCAATTGAAGTAGAGCTTGTAATGTGTGTTGATCTTGAGGGACCATTCACATAGGTTGATTAGTCAGTCCCATGGAGCATTGCTAGTTTTGAATCCAATTGGGAGCTTCGACAGTTGTGCTAGTCCACTATGAAGGATAGGGGCTATTATTTGAATTCTGCAAAAATGGGGTAGAGTATTGTAGGTTAGGGCAAGTATGAGTGGCAACTGGTTGATTTGGCCAAGGTGCAGTAGGATATTGTTGGGACTGCCAGGTGGGATTAACAAATGGTTGTCCCTACCATGTGTTTCCGGGATTATGTTGCTGATTATATTGTCCAGGAAAGAAAGAAGAAGGATCTTGTAGTGTACCTGGGGGATGAGCCTTCCATTGGTGACGTTGAGCTATCAAATATACCGGTTCTTCTTCTTCTTATTTAAATAAGACCTTTAGTCCTGGAAGTGATGGACATTGTTATGTCGCATGATCTTTGGAATAGATAACACAAGTTCAAACCATGTCTAGGGTACATTCCCTTGGACTATGTTTTTTTCTTCACCGTGAACAAAATATAGCCAATGATTTTTCTGCTTTTGCATGTCTCTGTTTAGCCTGCAGAACATCCAATTGCGTAGTTAGAGTACCCAAAATGTCAGTTTTAAAATTTTCCAAAAGATTACCAATGTCTACTCGGGTGACACTCCCACTAGTAATGTTGCTACTTCTGGTGATGGGACCTTGTATTTCCAATCTGGTTTGAGTACTACCACACGAACACTTGATACACAATTTTACAATTTCATTATACATTTTCTGATAAATATTTCCTTTTCCCATCAAATTTAATGTCTCCACCCACTCATTCTTCATACCTTTTATTAGAGTGGCCTTAAGTACCTCACCTGGTAGTGTACTATAAGGTGATCTTTGCAGGTTATGTTGAAATCTTTCAACATATTCTTCTAGTGTTTCATTTTCTTTTGCAACCATTTTAAATATTTGATCCTTTAAATCCCTGGTTCTACAATAGTCTTGGTATTTTGTAAGGAAGGCTTGTTTCATTTCGTCCCATGAATTTATAGTTCCTCTCGCTAGTCCCATGAACCATCGTAAAGCTGCCCCTTTCAAAGTGGAAGGAAATAGATTTAGTTTCTGGGGTTCCGAGGTATAGTCATAGCCTGTACACAGGACATCAAATTCGAATAAGAATGCATCAAGGTCCTCTGAGATCAATCCATTGAAGGTTGGAAGATTTTGTAGTGGAATGGCTTTCATTGGAGCATTAGCAACCAGATCAACTATAAGATATTCCAAAGTGGTAGTCTAGGCCTGGGGTCGCGGTTGATTTTGTTGTGCCATTTGGTAAAAAATGTGCTAATAACCCTCAAGGATCTCTTATCTGGGTGTGATGCAAGAACATCACTTCATCTCAGCACGTGCCAGCTAATCAACACATGTGGTGCACATTCAACAAGGGAGAGGCTCTACCCTCTCATTTTTGCCTCGAGAATCCAAGGTGTGATTCATGCATTAATTGGGGACAAGATGGAAGAGCCAAATCGTGCTTTCACACAAGCTGGAGATAAGGTCTCCATTAATAGGCAGATGAAAAAATGGATCTGGGCCCGATTTGGAGCAGAATTGCCATCATTGTAATTTGTCCTTTCGATAAGCATTAGGGGTGGTGATTTGGCACCATTAGTTAGCTTGCGAGGGAAGCTCCTAGAGCCCCTCTTGTATAAATCTTTGTATTGTATGCCCGATAGAGGTTGTTGAAGGTTAGGTGGTGAAATGTTGGACAATTTTAGATAGGTTAGAGGAGAAAACTAGAGAGTCGAGACTCAATTGTAGCTTGGAATCCACCATTGTAAATTGGCATTCCACCATTAACAGAAATGACAGTTTTCCCGTTTTATCTTTCTGTTCAATGGATGTTGTGTTAGGAATGTCATTTGCAGGCTCGTGAATTGTAGATGGATGTTAGAAATCATCTGCAGGAATAGAGATACAATTTTCTATCCGTGAGTGTGTTAAGTTAAGTCTGGTTCTCTAGGCTAAGTGCAAGGAGTGCATGACAGAGCGAGGAAAATCTATGAGCCGATGAAAGGAGTGCATGTCTGAACTCAGTGGATTCAGAAGAGAAGCTACCAGGAGGGCACGCCAAATTAATTTATAGACTCGAGGAGAAATTTCAAGGCTGGTTTAGCTATCATTAGCCTTTCATGGAACGGAGGAGAAGAAATTACATATTTATCAGGATTTGGTTGCTCGACTATGTTTTCCCCCTATTCTACTTCTTCTGTTATAACCACAGTTGATGGATTTATTGTTGGTTGTCTATATTTCTTGTTCTCCTGTTCTTGATGAATGTTACTTTCCTCGGGAGAAATTACATGCCCCAACCTTAACCGAAGCTCGTTGCATCCTACAGAGATCGTTTCACCTTCCAATTTCTCGACAATTTGCATGAGTTGGACTGGTATGTTATTAGGATTCGAGTTGGGTTGAGCTGGTAGTTGGGGACGTACTTGAGGTTGGGGATTTGGGGGCAATTGAAGTAGAGCTTGTAAAGTGGGTTGAGCTTAAGGGACGATTCACATAGGTTTATTAGTCAGTCCCATGGAGCATTTCTAGTTTTGAATCCAATTGGGAGCTTCAGCAGTTGTGCTAGTCCACTGTGAAGGATAGGGGCTATTATTTGAATTTTGCAAAAATGGGGTAGAGTACTGCAGGTTAGGCCAAGTATGAGTGGAAACCGGTTGATTTGGCCAAGGTGTAGTAGGATATTGTTGGGAATTCCAGGTTGGATTAACAAATGGTTGTCCCTACCATGTGTTTCCCAAATTATGTTGTTGATTATATTGTCCAGGAAAGAAAGAAGAAGGATCTTGTAGCGTACCTGGGGGATGAGCCTGCCATTGGTGACGTTGAGCCATCAAATATACCGGTTCTTCTTCTTCTTATTTAAAGACGACCTTTAGTCCTAGAAGTGATGGACATTGTTCTGTCACATGATCTTTGGCATAGATAGCATAGGTTCGAACCATGTCCAGGGTACATTCCCTTGGACTATATTTTTTTCTTCACTGTGGACAAAATATAGCCAATGATTGTTTTTCTTCTGCCTATCTCTGTTTAGCGTACATAACATCCAATTGCGTAGTCAGAGTACCCAAAATTTCAGTTTTAAATTTTCCAAAAGATTACCAATTTATGCTCGGGTGACACTCCCACTAGTAATGTTGCTACCTCTGGTGATGGGACCTCGTATTTTTGATCTGGTTCGAGTACTACCACGCGAACACTTGATACACAATTGGACAATTTCATTATATGCTTTCTAATAAATATTTCCTTTTCCCATCAAATTTAACGTCTCCACCCATTCATTCTTCATACCTTTTATTAGAGTGGCCTTAAGTACCTCACCTGGTAGTGTACTATAAGGAGATCTTTGCAAGTTATATTGAAATCTTTCAACATATTCTTCTAGTGTTTCATTTTCTTTTGCAACCATTTTAAATATTTCATCCTTTAAATCCCTGGTTCTACAGTAGTCTTGGTATTTTGTAAGGAAGGCTTGTTTCATTTCGTCCCATGAATTTATAGTTCCCCCCCCTAGTCTCATGAACCATCGTAAAGCTACCCCTTTCAAAGTGGAAGGAAATAGATTTAGTTTCTGGGGTTCTGAGGTATAGTCATAGCTTGTACACAAGACATCAAATTCGAATAAGAACGCATCAAGGTCCTCTGACATCAATCCATTGAAGGTTGGAAGATTTTGTAGTGAAATGGCTTTCATTGGAGCATTAACAACCAGATCAACTATAAGATATTACAAAGGGGTAGTCTAGGCCTGGGGTCGCGGATGATTTTGTTGTTCCATTTGGTCAAAAATGTGCCAAGAACCCTCAGGAATCTCTTGTTTGGGTATGATGCAGGAACATCACACCATCTCAGCACGCGTCAGCTAATCAACACGTGTGATGCACATTCAAGAAGGGAGAGGCGTTGCCCTCTCATTTTTGCCTCGAGAATCCAAGGCGTGATCCATGCATTAATTGGGGACAAAATGGAAGAGCCAAATCGTGCTTTTTCACAAGCTGGAGATAAGATCTCCATTAATAGGCAGACGAAAAAATGGATCTGCACCCGATTTGGAGCAAAATTTCCATCATTGTAATTTGGCCTTTCGATAAACATTAGGGGTGGTGATTTGGCACCATTAGTTAGCTTGTGAGGGAAGCTCGTAGAGCCCCTCTTGTATAAATATTTACATTGTATGCCCAATAGAGGCTACTGAAGGTTAGGTGGTGAAATGTTGGACAATTTTAGATAGGTTAGAGGAGAAAACCAGAGAGTCGAGACTCAATTGTAGCTCGGACTCCACTATTGTAAATTGGCATTCCACCATTAATAGAAAATGACAATTTTCTTGTTTTATCTTTCTATTCAATGGATGTTGTGTTATGAATGTCATTTGCAGGCTTGTGAATTGCAGATGGATGTTAGAAATCATATGCAGGGATAGAGATACAATTTTCTATCTGTGAGTGTGTTAAGTTAAGTTTGGTTCTCTAGGATATGTGCAAGGAGTGTGCGACAGAGCGAGGAAAATCTATGAGCCAATGAAACGAGTGCATGTCTGAACTCAGTGGATTTAGAAGAGAAGCTACCAGGAGGGCACACCAGATTAATTTATAGACTCGAGGAGAAATTTCAAGGCGGTTAAGTCCCTTGAAAATAAAGATTGTGTGGAGAGAAGCACAGTCCAAAATTATTGAATACTTAGGGATACTCTGCCTGGAGGGCATGGAGCTTACGTGAGCATACATAGGAACTACATGATTGAAGGTGTAGAAGAATCCTAGAATTGCTAAACATTCTGGTGAAGGAAGGCTTTGCAAGAAGCGCATCGACAAAGGAAAGGAGACGCCTTAAAATTTTCCATAAGGCCGAGAGAGAAGTCTTCGATAAGCCGAGCCAAGCACAAGGAGTGCGCCTAAGGTGTTGTGAATTCATCTTACAAGCTCAGGAGGAAGGGCGAAAATTTGCCAGGAGGGCATAAGAAACTCGTAGAAGAACTTGGAACCTTGGAAAGTTCTCAAGTAGAGTAAAGTCGCAAGAGAGTTGCATGGATTTTTGCAAGGAGTGAAAAAGGAGTTTCGAGAACAACCTAAGGCTTGAAAAGAATAAATCACACTAAGTGTGCATAGGATTTGAGGACTTGTCGAAGTCCCGAAAATGGAGAAGCCATCCATCGTTGAGGAGAAGACAGGTGGCAAAATATTGACAAGTTTGGGAGCAGGAGCTTCGAAAGGTTTGTCGGGAGAAAACAAGGAGTCTTTGTGAAGTCTTGAAGAATGATTTGAATCCAGACCATTGGATCTGGAAGGAATGTGGTAGAGAGTTGTGTACTTCGAGGGAGGAACCCTTCGAAGAAGAGTTGACAAGAAGTCCTGAAGAGCTGAGAGCCGAAGGAATATTAGTCATCCATCAGGGAGGACACGTGGAGTGGGATCAACATTTTGCGGATTCGAGATCGGAAGAAGCAGATTCAAGAGAAGAAAGGACTCCCAAAGTCTGAACTAGCGATTCGATCACAGTCATTGATCACGAGAAGAGCGAGGACTGTATATTTGGTCCTGAAGCATTCACCGATTTGGAAATCGAAAAAATAGAGAAAGTAACTCGCGAAAGTCCCGAAGTGCGGGGTCACGAAGGGAGTTGATCCATGGTCACAACCCGTGGTCACATCGAGGGAGGAAATTAGCGTCGAAGAGCTAAGGTCATTGGCGTAAGAACTAAAAACGCCAAGGAGAGGGTCCGCAGGTGCCACATCGTGGGTGATGAGGAATTGAGAAGGACCTTTGTCAACTCAAATTGGTTCAATCGAGAGCTCGACGAGTCATTCGACTTGGTGACTTGATCGATCCTAGACCGGGAGGTCACGACGGCCCCGAAGGAGTTGGAAAAGGGGGAGGTCGTCACTAGGGTTCTCTACTCGAGGTGGATGATTACTTGGTCCCTTAGGAAGTTTTTCCACGCTACCTATGTTTGGGATTCCAAGTGTTCCTTCTCCTGCCAGAATAATAGGAGATCCAAATTCAGACGGTTGTTGTTTTTCCTCAGCAACTCCACTAGTCTCCCCTTCTCCTTCTCTCAAATTATAAGAATTTCCCTCGCCTGAAGGACTAAGAAGTGGAGTGTGTGTACTTTGGAAACTTTGTTCAGTTCCTTCAATTCTGCTATGAACCATAGTGTGAGCTGCAGTTGCTGAGTCTGTTTCTTGAGGGGCTCCGGTAGAACCTTTCTGAGGTCCAACTGAGGCTTGAGATTCAACTTGTTAGCGTTAGAAGTCACTCCTGGATTGCTTGCAGGAGAAGAGCCCAACGCCCATCAGTTTTATGTCACGATTCGTTTATAAAGGGTGATCAAATGGAGATAGTGGCTCTAGGAGGTATCGCTCAAACTCGGGGACTGAGTCTGGTACGTAAAGAACAGAGGAGGGCTGGAATCCTAACTTCAGCTAGGGGGTTGATTCAAAGATGAACAGGTGGAAGACTTAGGAGAAAGTGAACAGACAGCTCTGGGCAACAGGCTTGCAGCGGTCTGTAGGAGAAAAACTCTGATAGCAGGATCCTCCTGGTTCAGGGCTTCAAGAAACTGAGAGAAGACTTGACTGGATTCTCCAATTCCAAGTCCTTCAGCGTTAATGAAATTACAGAAACTGATTAGAGGCTCCGTAACTATTACAGTGGTCCATTACAACATCATCCTATAATAGCTACAGCTCGACTGGATCCTCCAATTCCGAGCTGCTCTAACACAGTGAAAACAAAGACATGAGAGAAACTGGCATTCATAAGGCAAGAAGTCTCCAAAGTTCATATATATCCAGAGCAACAATGCTTCATTAAAACTTTACAACTAGGGAKCTCARCTCAACCATYGATCCCTTCAAAAAATGGCYGAAATGCCTACATATACTTGGAACAARAACAYTRGAAGCTAAATCGAGACATCGCCTTGAAGAYATTAMRTCTTCACATTTACTGYGCATGYAGTCTCTGGATGTTCGTGAACTTTAGTYAGACRCAATCGCGTTCCAAAGGACCTGTGAATGAATTGACAAGCTTACAGTCATTTCTGGGCTTTCCATTTATGGAGGAAACGATGTTCAACCACCATTAACTACTGCAATAACTGCTTCACTKAGATCGGGAAAGACYYRRTCGACTCTRTATCAACAKKACATGGAGGCCTTCRTGATGWCTGGGRGACTTGACRCAAAGTGATGGAYGGATGGTGACHAGGCAGGGGTAGTTGGACAYGCTCGATGCAGATATGGGATGAGGAGAGGCCACGTGGACAGATGGGCAGAGGGAAAATGATAGGGCAAATGTACGTGGCAGGATTCACGAGCTTTGAAGTGCACGAGCCGGGTGGACAAGACATAGGGGCCGGGAAGAGAATAGAGAATATGACTTGGCATGACACGGGGATGGATGTGGAAGCAAGGAAGCGTGTGATGAGGTTTCGGGCTTTCGGGGATTCGGGATTCGCGAGTTTGAAGTGCGCGAGTTCCTTGCCTCCGGGATCCCCGATATCCCGATGTGCGATGAGCTTCTACTCCTGGGAGCTAGCCCCTACCAGCTAGACCATAGTCCATATGACCTATCCCAAGTGTGACCGCGGTCCAACTTTCCATCGGGCTTTCCGCATTCTTGACGACACGATGTTTGTGTCCACGAAACTTGCGATTCCCCGAAACCCGATGGCTCATGGCCGTTGACTTGTCGACGGTCCGCTCCTTGGTGCAAAGCCTGCCACCTGTTTTCCACTATTTAAAGCTGCTCCCAACATCGGGAAATCGGGTATCTGGATATCGTGATTCCCGCTGTCATGTGCATGGGACTTTCAGCTCCCCGATCCCGGACTCTGCAAGATCTCTCGCCACGTGCCTCTGCTGACAGACGGCTCTGATTCGGTCGGGAAATCGCGTATAGCGATTCACTTATGTAAGAGTTCCCTGCCTCCAGAAACTCCAATCCTCTGATGGACTGAAATCTCGACTCTCCTTCTGATGCCTGACGCGTGTCCTGCTAAGATCAATGGCTAGGATCCCATCGATCTTTCGAGACTCGAAAGGTCTCGGCCCTCTTACCCTTTAAAATCCTGATACCACAATTGTTACTAACACTAGGCTCCATGGGGGATAGAGTCGTCCCTGTGATGCTCTAAGAACTCCTTCTGCAGTTCCAGTCGCCTTTCCGTTGGGCTATGGAGTCTTTATTAGGCCGCAAAAAACAAAAATGAAAATGAACTAAGGACAATATTTACAAACAAAGAGTCATCTGAGACTCAAACAAAACATTTTTTCAGGAAATGCCCATTCATTGGGCTACTGAAAACTTCTTCACCTTCCAAATCTTGCAACTTGTATGTGTTGTTCGAGAAAGCCCTGGAGATTTTGAAAGGCCCAACCCACAGGGCTTCAAATTTGCTATGTTTTCCCTTCTCTTGTTTAGGAGCATCCCATTTCAATACCAGGTCTCCTACCTGGAACCTCTCCTTCTTGGCCTTTCTATCGAAGACCTGCTTGATTTTCTGCTGATGGTCCTAGATCCTGTCTAATGTCTGCTCTCTAGCCTGCTGGACCTCTACTAGCTGATGAATCCTTCTGATCATGTCATCAGGCTCCTCCTGATGGTCCTGGAGGAATTTCGCTACAGGGATGGCTAGCTGAGAAGGGAAAACAACTTCGGTTCCATAGACTAGCTGGAAAGGGGAGAGACCCGTAGCTCTCTTTGTAGTCACTCGATCAGCCCATAGGGCGAATTTAAGCTTCGAGTTCCAAGCCCTTTGGTTGTCTTCCAACAGATTTTTGATGATCCTTATTAAAATTTTGTTGGAGGACTCTGCTAATCCATTGCCTTGTGGATAATATGGGGTGGAGTGGATTAACTTAATCCCAAATTGCTCACAGAACTTGACTAATGGCTCAGACCCGAAAGCGGCTGCATTATCGGTGACAATCTTTTTTGGACAGCCGAAGCTTGTGATGAGGTCCTCCAGGAATCCAATGATCACCTTGTGAGAAGCACTCCTGGTGGGAATAGCTTCAATACACTTGGTAAAGAAATCTGTAGCAGTCAAGATCCACCTGTGCTGCCCACTGGAGGGGGGGTGAATTTCTCCAATGAAATCTAGGCCCCACTGCTGAAAAGGCCCTGAAACCACCACCGGATTTAACGACAGAGACCTGAGCTGCTGCTTTCCTGCAAATTTTTGACATTTGATGCAGGCTCTGACCCCTTTGTAGACATCAGCGAACACAGTAGGCCAATAGTACCCAGCCCTGAGGATTTTGTGGGCTGCGGCTCTCCAGAAATGGTGCCCTCCACATAGGCCACTGTGAAATTCAGCCACGATCATCTCGGCCTCTGGTGGACTTATGTATTTTAGAAGCACCCCCAGGGGGTCTTTCCAATATAACACTTGATCGATCAGGCAGTATCTGATTGCTTTGAGCTTAAGATCTCTCGCTTTGTTTCTTGGCAGGCCGTCTGGGGGCCGCAGCTCCTGCAGAAAGTATATGACATCCTTATACCAAGGACAACGAGCCAATGGGGGCTCCCTTTGATGGCCTACGTCAGGTAATCGATCCTGCTAAATATCTGAGCATTCGCTGATGAAACTTATCCCCAAAGCTTGGCAATTTGCTTCAGCCAGTAGCTTGGCTAAGCCTTGCCCTTTGATCAACTTGGTGGGCCTTATTTCCAGGTTGAACTCCAGGATTTTGGCTATCCATCTACTCCTTCTCCCATCTATGTCAGGCTGAATCAGAATATATTTAACAACAGCCGAGGGGATATAGGCAATGATTTTTGACTGCAGGACGTAGTTTCTAAAAGATTTGAGAGCTTTTACTAGAGCATAGGCCTGCTTCTCCATAGCGTCATACCTGACTTCGACATCTCTCAAGGCTCGGCTGAAATAGGCAATAGGATGCTCTAGCCTGCTATCATTTGCCTGTAATAGAACAACAGCTATTGTGTCAGGCGAGGCAAAGGAGAAAATAAGGAAATCCTTTGAGTAGTCGGGACTGATAAGCACAGGAGCTTCAGTCAAGGCTTTCTTGATTTGCTCGAAGGAGTGTCACGATTGAGGGGTCCACCTTACTTCATTTTCTTTCTTTAACATAGCTGTTATAAGCTTTACCTCCTCAGCAAAGTTAGGCACAAACCTCCTTAGGAAATTAATTTTACCGAGGAAAGATTGGACCTCCTTCCTAGACCTTGGGATTGATAAAGCTTGTATCACCTCCACTCTGCTGGGATCAATCCTGACTCCTTCTGCTGATAATATGTGGCCTAGTAATTTCCCCTCCTGCATGGCGAATAAGGACTTCTTGGGGTTTAATGAAATGCCAAACTTTCTGCACTTCAAGAAAACTTTCCTGAGGTGGCGACGATGTTCTTCATCAGATTTTGAAAATACTGTGATGTCATCCAGATAGACGACCATGAATTTATCCTTTTCCCCTACGAAAGCTATGTCCATGGCACACTGGAATGTCTCCCCTGCATTCATAAGTCCAAATGGCATCTTGGCATACATGAACGTGCCCCATGGAGTGGTGAATGCTGTCTTTTCCCTGTCTTCAGGCAGAACAGAGACCCGATTGTAGCCGGAGAAACCATCAATCATAGACATCCTGGAAGCTCCTGTCACCCTCTGCAGTATATGTTCCATCTTTGGCAGGGGGTAGTTATCTTTTGCGAGCTTCTGTTCAGGTTTCTGAAGTCTACACAGAGTCGGATCTCTCCATTCTTTTTCCTTACCGGCACCAAGTTAGCCACCCACTCTGAATATCTCAGTGGTACAATGATCTGAGCTTGCAACAACTTCTTCACTTCTCTCTCCATGATAGGCAACAACATGGGATTGATCTGCCTCAACTTCTGCCTGAAAGGCTTTGCCTCTTCCTTTAACGGGATTTTATGTTCGATGACAGAGGTGTCATAGGTTTTAAGGTCTTCGTAGGTCCATGTGAACACATCAGCAAATCCCTTTAAGAGTCCAACGTATTCAGACCTCTGCTCCCCTGTCAGACTTCTTGACAATTTGACATACTTGGGCTCACCCTCGGTTCCAATGTTGCACTGGATAGTATCAACGTCCTCCTCCAAGACCTTCCCTTTTACAGACACATCATTACTATCAAAAAGCCTTTTCAAGGGAACGAGTCCCCTGGGAATATGGTTGATGGGCAGCTGTACAATGTCACGCCCAGCAATCTTATTCAGAAGATTACCCCCATCAGGCTCTTCCTCTGAGACGAGGACTTAGACTATGTGCATATCTGAAAATTCCTCGAGAGTCTCCAAAAATCTCTTGACTTCAAGATCAGCCTCGAATACCTTCCAATGCTTGACGTTGTCAGGTATGGAGGGTCTGTATTTTACTACCACGTCATATCTGAGTTTGGGTCGCAGAGGTACCTTAAAATTGCTAGCCGATGCAGCCAAGGAATCCGCTAAGGTGTTCTCCTCTCTTGGGATGAAAGAAATATTGAATGCCAAGAAGAAACTGTCAATAAGGTCCTAGACCTCATTCCTATAACTCCTGAGTCGAGGATGCTTAGCTTGATAAGCGTTTCTGACCCGCTGGACCAGCAACTCCGCATCACCGAACACTGCTATCTCCTGAATTCCCAACTCCTTCGCAACCCTTAGTCCCAGAACAAGAGCCTCATACTCTGCCACATTGTTGGTAACTCCAAATTCTAATTTGTATGACAGAGATATGGTTTCCTGAGTAGGCGACACAAAAACTACTCCAGCTCCAGCGCCTTCTCGGGAACAAGCTCCATCAAAAAACATTTTCCAGATTGGGTTGATGGAGAGAGGAACTTCAGGGGAAACAGTGAGCTGCTTTCTGAGTCTCAGAGGCAGCTCTGGGGCGTGGGTGAGCTGCAGTAAACTGGAGCCCAAATCAGTGTCCAAGGCAAAGATGGGATGATTGGTGGGGTTAGCCTCATCACTGATTATATAGGCCAACTGGGCTTCCCTATATAGCCTTCGATGTTCTCCTCCGAACACTGGGATAGTAGCATATGTGAGGTCCATCTGCAAGGTTTCCCCCAGTATTTTTATCCAAGATCTTGATAACAACATTCCAAACTTGGGGGGGACATCAGCTACTACGATATCCATGACCACACTTTTCATAGGGAGTTGAAACAAGGTTACAACCAGGTCTTTAATAACTCCAAGACACTGAACTCTTCTGGAGTCAAAAGAATAGAGGTCATGATAGGCTCTGGTAACTTCTAGTCCCAACTCTTCCATGACAGTTTTGGGCATGAGGTTTTGAGAGGCCCCTGAATCCATCAAACAGTTGTGCAGCACTTTGTCATGTATGTTCAAGGAGGTGTAGAAGGGAGGGGATGAGTCATCTCTATCTTCTACCATGGGACCTARGACAACTGYTGGYTTTTCRTCTTGGAGGTTTATGGAGTCTGAGGGAAGGCATGAGGCTTCAGAYTGTAAAAGCTCAGAGAAGCRTTTTTTAAATTCGCCATGTTTAATYAGCTCRGTGAGGGGCACAGGGATTCTGATCCTTTGAATCTCATGCTCAAAATTAAAAGAAGATGTAGGCTTTGGAATTTCTTTTATTTCAGGAACATGATTATGGACAATGGGGGAGGGGGTTTGAGCTTTCTTACCTCTGTGATCATTTGCTTCTTCATTAGCAGGTCTCTCTGCTCTAATAGACTGCTAGGGAATATCAGGCGCTGCCATCTTTTTATCAGACCTTAGTTTGTACCTGCCTCGACCACCACTAGCCTTGTCTCCCTTGCTTAGCTCATTCAGTTGGCTATCCATGAGAGACTCCTCATATGCAGATTGAGTGAGATGAGGGAAAGGAGGAGTGTCTCCAATGCAGTGGATTTCAGGATCAAGCTCCTCTGATTCTCTTTCTTCCCCCTCGGTCACAAAATTGTTTTGGAAAGGGGCCTGAATATTTTAGTCTTCTCTGTCTCTTCCCCTCTCTTTCTGCACATTTGAGGGAGTAAAATTATTTGGCCTCCTGAAACCTCCCTTGTTTTCAGCGATCTGAGGGCCTTTATACGCCTGCCTCCCTTCCATCCTCATCCTCTCCATCTCTGCAGACAGAGACTTCACCATCTTGGTCAGTTCATCCACTTGAGGGTGATGCACCAATGATCCAGAAGTTGAGGCTTCTGAAATTCCTTTTGTTCTGTCTGTGTCGACCTTGTTTCTCAGTCTGTCAGCTGCTAATACATTGGATTCCACTTCTATGGCCACATCTTGCATTTGGGCTAAGGAGGTGGCTCTTTTTTCTCTCAGCAAAAGGCAGAAATCAGGGTCAAATGCACCAGCATTGGAAATTTGGGCAGAGGCTTCTGAGGGCTTTATCTCTGTAGGGATCTTGTTATACATCTTGTTAAATCTTTTGGAGAAGTCAGAGATTGACTCTCCTTCCATCTTTTTCAAAGACCCGAATTCTGTCATGTAATACATGAAGTCCTTCCTATCTCCCCATTGCCTTAGGAAAGCGCTATCCAGAGCCTCAATCCCAGCAATAGATCCTGGGGCCAATCCTCTAAACCACTTTCTCACTTCACCATCCAAGCTCTGGACAAAAACTCTCATCCAGACATCTTCATTTTCAATATTGAGGTTGTCTGCATAACTGTAGAAAGCAACTAGGTGCTCCTCAACAGTTAAGTCTCCTTCCCCAGTGAACTTGGGCATGTATTTCAGGTAATCTCCAGCAGGGAGGGGATTCATAGGATGGGGAAGAACCAAGGGAGCGTATCTGGCAGCGACTATAGCATCCATTCTGTTGAGAGGGGGATTAGCACCAGCCATAAGGATGTTAGGTGTAGGAGAACTTGGAGGAGAAGGAGTTCGCAAAGGGGTTATTGAGGATAAATCACGAAGTGGGGTGGGAAACAAGAGGTGATTCAAGGAACAGGCTACCGAGCTCCAGCCGGCAAGCTCTCCTCCCTGTGCAGGAGTGGGGAAAGCTTCTGAGGTCAAGGGTCTACGCCAAGGCACAGCTCCAGGGGAGAGGGGGGTGACAAAATCTTGTCCCTATGATCCCAGAATGGGAGGGGAAAACTCAACAGGAATGCTCCCAAAATTTAAGAAACGGGAAACTGCAGAGACAGGACTGTCAAAAATCTGAGGAGGAAAAAAAGGAGCTCCAATAGAAGGATATGATGGATTACCTGGTTCGGTGATGGACACTTCTTCTTCAGAGGCCTTTCCCTTTCTGAGCACCGCCTCTGGATCGGTTTCAGGTGTAGCTAGAGGCAGCTGTGGGTGAGACCGTGTATGCCTGCCTCTGAAAGCCACAATTAACAGAACAGGTTCTCCCCAGCGGAGTCGTCACAATGGAGTCGCCAGGTGCAAATTAGCAATCTAAAAGGCTCTGATAATCCGATGCACCTTCGGATTCAGAGGCTCAATGTCATTCTACCCAGGGAAAATCTTCAATTTCGTCCCTGGCAATGGCGCCAGAAATGTTAGTGTTAGAAGTCACTCCTGGATTGCTTGCAGGAGCAGAGCCCAACACCCATCAGTTTTATGTCACTATTCGTTTATAAAGGGTGATCAAATGGAGATAGTGGCTCTAGGAGGTATCGCTCAAACTCGGGGACTGAGTCTGGTACGTAAAGAACAGAGGAGGTCTGGAATCCTAACTTCAGCCAGGGGGTTGATTCAAAGATGAACAGGTGGAAGACTTAGGAGAAAGTGAACAGACAGCTCTGGGCAACAAGCTTGTAGCAGTCTGTAGGAGAAAAACTCTGATAGCAGGATCCTCCTGGTTCAGGGCTTCAAGAAACTGAGAGAAGACTTGACTGGATCCTCCAATTCCAAGTCCTTCAACGTTAATGAAATTACAGAAACTGATTAGAGGCTCCGTAACTATTACAGTGGTCCATTACAACATCATCCTATAATAGCTACAGCTCGACTGGATCCTCCAATTCCGAGCTACTCTAACACAGTGAAAACAAAGACATGAGAGAAACTGGCATTCATAAGGCAAGAAGTCTCCAAAGTTCATATATATCCAGAGCAACAATGCTTCATTAAAACTTTACAACTAGGGATCTCAACTCAACCATCGATCCCTTCAAAAAATGGCCGAAATGCCTACATATACTTGGAACAAGAACACTGGAAGCTAAATCGAGACATCGCCTTGAAGACATTAAATCTTCACATTTACTGCGCATGCAGTCTCTGGATGTTCGTGAACTTTAGTCAGACACAATCGCGTTCCAAAGGACCTGTGAATGAATTGACAAGCTTACAGTCATTTCTGGGCTTTCCATTTATGGAGGAAACGATGTTCAACCACCATTAACTACTGCAATAACTGCTTCACTGAGATCGGGAAAGACCCGGTCGACTCTGTATCAACAGGACATGGAGGCCTTCGTGATGACTGGGGGACTTGACACAAAGTGATGGATGGATGGTGACCACGCAGGGGTAGTTGGACACGCTCGATGCAGATATGGGATGAGGAGAGGCCACGTGGACGGATGGGCAAAGGGAAAATGATAGGGCAAATGTACGTGGCAGGATTCACGAGCTTTGAAGTGCACGAGCCGGGTGGACAAGACATAGGGGTCGGGAAGAGAATATGACTTGGCATGACACGGGGATGGACGTGGTAGCAAGGAAGCGTGTGATGAGGTTTCGGGCTTTCGGGGATTCAGGATTCACGAGTTTGAAGTGCGCGAGTTCCTTGCATCCAGGATCCCCGATATCCCGATGTGCAATGAGCTCCTCCTCCTGGGAGCTAGCCCCTACCGGCTGGACCATAGTCCATATGACCTGTCCCAAGTGTGACCGCAGTCCAACTTTCCATCGGGCTTTCGGTGTTCTTGATGACACGATGTTTGTGTCCACGAAACTTGCGATTCCCCGAAACCCGATGGCTCATGGCCGTTGACTTGTCGACGGTCCGCTCCTTGGTGCAAAGCCTGCCACCTGTTTTCCACTATTTAAAGTTGCTCCCGACATCGGGAAATCGGGTATCTGGATATCGCGATCCCCGCTGTCATGTGCATGGGACTTTCAGCTCCCCGATCCCCAACTCTGCAGGATCTCTCGCTACGTGCCTCTGTTGACGGACGACTCTGATTCGGTCGGGAAATCGCGTATCGCGATTCACTTATGTAAGAGTTCCCTGCCTCTAGAAACTCCGATCCTCTAATGGACTGAAATCTCGACTCTCCTTCTGATGTCTGACGCGTGTCCTGCCAAGATCAACGGCTAGGATCCCATCGGTCTTTCGAGACTTGAAAGGTCTCGACCCTCTTACCCTTTAAAATCCCGATACCACAATTGTTACTAACACAACTTTTCGGATAATTTCGTCTATAAAAGTGCTCCTTCTAGGGGCCGCCAAGTCCTGGGATTTTCTAGTTTTCGGTAAGGGTTTTTGTTTTTCAGGTTCTTTCTTCTTAGTCATGCACACCGATGCAACCTTTGTACACCTATGTAACTTCTACGCATTAGCTAAAGGTAGGTGTTGGCACAAGCATTTTACTTGTTGCCTGCGCAGGTTCTTACCTTCCATTTTTAATACCTCATCTGTTGGCACAGGGGCAGACCCAAGGTTCAACTCTAACATCACACCAACAAGCCCTAACTACTGGCCCTTTTGGAAACACCTACAAGGCAAATGAAATCTCACCCAAAGTAGCAAGAGGAAGGTTGCATGAAACATGTGTCTACAACCAGAGGAAAAACAAAGTGGATCCGGAACAATAACGCAGTTAACCTAGCAATGCTTAAAAATATTATCCTTACTTCATGAGGTTATACCTCTGATAAAACATAGATGCAATGAGAATATAATAGATAGCCCATATCGCAACATCAACCACAAGGAACACAAGATATACGTGGTTCACCCTCTCCCTAGCACTACGTCCACAAAACTATGTTTCTTGATATATTAAATGGAAACATACAGTTCTATCTGCACACTTAGCTTGCAGATCTCTCTCTCTTTCTCTCTTCTCTATCTCCCCTCCCTACACACCTAGCTCCAAGGTCGATCTTTGCACCCAGCTGAAGATCCATAATATAGAATGCTCTTACAACACAATACTTCTCTCATGCAACAACAATAATCACAATCCTTAACCCTTTTCCAACCGTCCCGACTCTTTTTGACCTTTATTTATACATTACAATGACTCTTGGACAACCCTAGACCGAAGCCTAGGTGTCAAAACCCTAAATGCCAAAACCCTAGGTCCCACATAACTCGTATCTTAAGGGCTTCGCCATCCTGTTATTCCTTCTTTCTCGCGAGGTGCAACAAAGCATCCATTGGTGGCTTTTTTCGCTTGTTGAGTTGTCCACGATCCCTATTATTTGTTGATTGGTCTCCCTTGATCTTCTATTTCAACAGCTCACTTTCCCTTACTTCGGTCCTTCTTTTCTGCTTCTTCGACCCATTCTCGATTTATGTGCCTCTTGCGCTCTTCGTATCTCATCTTTCCTTTTCCTTAGTCTTTTCTTTCTTCATTAATCCATAACCAAGGGCCAATAGGCCCCCAACACTCACATGTGACTCGTCCCTTAGCCTGTGCTTTCTACTCTATCCCTCCCTGTCATGTGTAGACTGCCTTTTCTATGTCTGGTATCCAGTTTCAACAACACCTGGTACCTAGACCCTTCTTCCTTTTCTTTTACTGAGAGTTGTGAGGCAGCTAGTTGTCATAATATAATTTCAGCCGGCTCCCATTTACTAACCCATCCTTCCATTCTCCATTCAGAGTCTTCAACTACGCAGCTTCACCTTCTGTAACATAGACAACCTCATATGGCCCCAACTAATGTGTCCTGAACTTCCCTGGATGCTTCATGAACTTGTTGTCATATAATAATACCAAATCTCCTTGCTTAAATGTTTTCTTCTTGATATGTCTTTCATGGTAGACTTTTTCTCATTCCTTCTGTACTTGTTGATGAAATCTTGCAATAAACCTGTCTTCCTCTAGTTCCACCAACTACACAAGCCTGTCCTGCACAGTGCCTGTGTCATCCATACCTATAAATGTTGCAATTCTTAAGCTGGGAACCAAATATTCCATAGGTACCACTACTTCCAGGCCATAAACTAACTTAAAGGGAGTCTGGATTGTCAACTTTTTGCAAGTGGTTCGATAAGCCCATAACGCTGCTAGTACTCTCAAATCCCAATCATCTCTATTCACACTGCAAATCTTCGTCAGCGTTGTCTCCAATATCTTATTGAAAGATTCGATTGTACCATTCACTTATGGGTGGTATGGTGTTCTCTTCTGATGGTGAACTTCAAATTCCTGAGTCAAGGCTTCAATAGTTTTATTAATAAAATGTGTACCTTGATCACTCATAAGGATCTTTGGGCATCCAAATCTAGTTATGATATCATCAAATATAAATCACGCAACTGTAGTTGCACTACAATCCTTAACTTCTCTTGCTTCTGCCCATCTGGTCAAATATTATGTCGCAGTGATGATGTAATGAGCTCCTGTGCACTTTCCTGGCGGGTTGATAGGTCCCACAAAATCAATGGCCCATTTCTCAAATGCCTGTAAAATTAGTTGAGGTGCTAAAGGCATATCATCTCTTCTGGAAGGTTTCCCTATTCTTTGGCATACATCTCATGCTCTGTAGTATTCCTTAGCATCTTTGTGTAAAGTGGGCCACCAAAGGCCATCTCTAAGAACCTTTTGCGTTGTTTCTTTCCCTGCGTAATGTCCTCCTGCGATGCCTTCATGTGCTTCTGCTAGAATCAGTGGCCTTTCTACCTCCATAACACATCTCCTCAAGATCTCATCAGGTCCCATCTTATATAGTTGTCCATCTATAAGTGAAAAATCTGCAGCACGAACTACCAGTTGTTTCTTCCAAATAATTATATACTCGCAGGGTGTCATTCCTGTAGACAGAACTGGACTATCTCGGCGAAGTGGTCATCAAATTTTCTGATGGTCGGAAATTGTGCATCTGGTAGTATATCCTCCAAACTAGTGGGTTCCTCTCCATGTTCCAATTTGGATAAGTGGTCATGTCCCTTATTCATTCTCCCTGGTTTGACCACAATCTCAAAATCATATTCCTGGAATAATAGTAGCCACCTGCATATTCTCCCCCCCAACACTGGCTTGTTGACTAAGTATTTCAATGTAGAGTGATTAGTGGACATCTTAAAATGTCCTCCCAACAAGTAGTTTCTAAACTTCTACAACGCGTAGACCATAGCTAAGCCTTCTCGTTTAGTGGTGGTATGGTTTATCTCAGTTGTAGAAAGCTTCCTACTAGAAAAGGATATAGGGTGGCCAATGTCTCCTTCTCCTGGTTGTGATAACACTGCTCCTAATGCAATGGATGAAGCATTGACATGGACATGGAATTCCTTACTCCAATCTGGGAAAACCAAAATAGGTGCAGTAAACATTTTCTACTTTAGCGTGTTGAATTTCTGTTGGCATTTCTTTGACCATTGAAACTGACGATCTTTCTTTAAAATCTTTTCCATGGGTGTTGTTATCTGTGCATAGCCCTTGATAAACTTTATGTAGTATCTAATATGTCCCAGCGCAGTGCGCAGCTGTCTAACCGAAGTAGGGGGAGGTAGATCAACAATAATGACAATCTTGGATGGATCTACTAACAGGCCCTGCTTACATACAATGTGTCCTAGCAATACTCCAAAATGTGAAAGGAAAATTCACTTCTTCAGGTTCAAGGAAATCTGATATTGCCTGCACTTATTCAACATTAGTCTCAAACATTCAATATGATTTTTCAATAAGCAAAAAACAATCCAATCATCAAAATATGCTTCCAAAACTTTATGTAAAAATTCCTTGAATGCTTCGACCACCACCCTAGAAAAGATGGCTGGTGCATTCTTCAATCCAAAAGGAATCACAATGTACTGGAAATAACCCCATTCTGTTGAAAATCTGGTCTTATGTCTGTCTTCCTTAGCAATCCTAATTTGGTGATAACCTAAAAATCCATCTATGAAGGAGTAAACTTCTCGTCCTCCTACATTATCTAAAACTTCATCAGTAAATGGTGTAGGGAATAGATCATGTAAGCATGCATCATTCAGTTTCCTTAGGTCTACACAGATTCTGATCTCTCCTGACTTCTTATTTTGGACCACCATAGGGCTGATCCATTGTGATTCTTCAACAGGTTCTATGATTCCTGCTTCCAACATTCTATCTAATTCAATCCTAACTTTTTGCTTATACTTGGGATTCAGTTTGTAGGGTCTCTACTTTACCGGCCTTGCATCTGGTTTCAAAGGGATCTTCATTTCTCCCATGGGCCCTTTAATGCCCTTCATGTCTGTGAACTTGGTTGGAAACAAGTCCTGATATTCATGTAGTAATTCTGTAATTTTATCAATAGTGGCATCATCCCAATAATCTCCAATGTTTTCCAACTTAGGTGCTTGTTCTTTTCCGATATTGACTTTCTTGATTTTAATTGGTTGTTCAATATAAGGTAGTTCAATCTCTGGCCCTTCTATGTCTCTCTGTCCTTCAGTTTCTGTGATGTTCACATTCCCAGGATCATCATCTTCATCAGCATTGATATTGTAAGAACCCTATAATTTCTGAAGAGATGCAATCCATTCATCTTCTTCTTGTTCCAAAGGGAGGTTATGTGCCTCCTCAAAGACCTTCTATCTTACAACTTGTAAATCTTGATCTACTGTGGGGCACTGACTTTCAAATAAAAATGTAGTTATAAAGTTCTGAGTCATACCGTACCAATATGAAGTGGTTAAGCACAGTTCTGCTAGAAGATACCAGTTGATAGGTGTGGTATCCAAAGTGTTAATGAACTTATGCACCCATTGTTCTTTAGGAATGTTGCTCCAAAATTCCTCACAACTTTGCACATGGTCTTTCGGGCAACTCTGACCTGTGCATTGAACTTTGCATCCTTCGACTTGATCTGAAAAGTGCATTGTCATCAAGGTGCGACATTGTACCCAATCTGTGATGTTCTTCTTGTGTGTTCCCCACCATCTTGCTGGCGTGGCTTTCAAGGGTTCATCTAGTGCCAATAACCTCAGTTGTGCTAGTACAATTTATTCAAACTCCAATAAAAATGTCTCTAAATGATTTAAACCATCAAATGTGGGCTGATTACTTACTTATGTGCCAATCTAGCGAAATTCCCTGGTCAATCTGGCACACCTCCGTGCAGAAAATTCATACATTTTGTTCTGCTAGTTCTCCAATGCTTCTTCTGAATCTGATGAGCATGCACTTTCACTTCGTCATCTTAAATTTCCATCTACTATAGGATTAATGTAATCTTGTTGTCTTGCTTTCAATTTATATATATTCTCTAGTTCATAAGCATGGTCTTCTTCTCTGATAGGTTCTGTGTATCTGCGACCTTCATTAGGATCAAGAGGTGCAATGACCCTGAGGCCATCACCTTCAAATTTCATTCTTATTTTCTTTAAGTCAACAACATTTGAATTGTTGAAAGCACAATCAATTCCCAACAACGTAGGATAAGGACAACTATCATCAACTATCTCAATCACTTCGAAGTCTGCAAACGTCCTTACCCCGTCGATGTCCATAGGGACATGCTCCAGTCTTCCAAAGGGGCTTACTGCTTGTTGATTAGCCATCCTGAGCCTGATAGGAGAGTAGATCAACTTAGGTTTTCCCATCAGTGCCCAAGTCTGCTTCGCCATAACATTGACTTTCGATCCCAAGTCGAGGACCACATAATCTATGTCATAGTCTCCAATCTGAGCATTAAGGTGTAGTTCCTTGTTTGTCCTTCTCTTTATAGATACTTGATGTACTGCTTTATTCAACAAAGCATCCATACTTTCTATCTCATACTGTCTTATCAAGTGTTTTAAGTCTTGCACAACTCTTTCATCCTTAATAAAATCAATAGACGTATACAATAAACCTACAAGCTTGCTTAACTCCTTTCCATCTCCGGGCAAGGAAGACTGATCGAATGCTAGAGGCATTCCACATTATATCACTTTTGGTTGTTCCCTAGATGAAGAATCATGTTCTCTTCCAAATTCTCTTCTTGCCTCTTCAAATGTCTGCTTTTCCTTCCTTGGATCAAACAATTGTGTCTTCTCTGTAGCCCTTCTGATCCCTGATCCATCTGTAGTATTTTCTGGAGTCACCCTATCTTCTCATGTAACAATGCCTCCTATAGTGATAAAAGAAACTATGGGATCCTCTCTGCGAGGTTCCACTGATATCAATTGTACTTATTGGTTTCCACCGCGTCTTTCCTGAAGTTTCGCCAACAATATTGGACAATCTTCAATAACATGTTTAAATGAGTTGTAGTAGCTACAAGTGGTACAAGGGTTATGACAGTCCCTTTCCAAGTGGCCTGGTTGGGCATAGTTATAACAAATGATATGACCTCGACCTCGACCCATGCCTCATCTTCGTCCTCTTCCTCTGAATCCACCGCGAGGGTTGAAGTTTCCTCTTCCCGGGGAATCAAACTGCGTAGAATTTCCTTCTTGTTGTAATTTTCCTTGAATCCTATATGTATCTCTTGACCTTTCATGCAAGAGGTCATAAGCCCTACAATGTTTTTCATCATGCCCCACAGATTTACAGAATGTGCAGTAAATATTGGTAGGTGTCTAGACATATTTTTGCATGTAATAACATTCACTAGGTCGATGTCTATTTCTACATACTGTTACCCATGATTTTGGTCATCATGATGATGTATTGATTATGGTGTACTCAGGCTCTTCATTAGAACTTTCTCCTGAGAAAAGTTACCTTCATCTCTTTCCAGAAATCACATTTTGGAGGAAGGTTCGCAGGCTGCTAATACATTTGCCTGTGAGAATGCATGATTCTCGCAGGCTGCCTTAAGCCAGGGTGTGAGAAGTTCGCACTGTGTCTAACTACTAGGGTTCAAACTCTTTCTAAAGAAGGGAAAAAGATTAATTCTCGAAGCTTCTAGAAGGGAATCTTCTAGAAGGATGAGATGGCATTCAAATGGTTATCTAAGTACTGAATTTCCTGATATTTTGGGATCATTCTTGTCCAAGTAACTAATTCATTCTCTCCTATATATTGAGGGGATTCTCATGGAAAAGGTTAGAAGAAAACAAGGTTAAGAAATACATTGGAGAATTAGTGAAAGATTGTGTGAAGGACTGATGCTACAGCAGCCAAGTACTCCAGCAAGTTTATCAAAAGTGGTTGATCTTCTTCATGCAAGTGAGCAAGTGTGTGTGTCAGAGCCAAGGGCCATAGAAAGGAGGTTTGCAACATCAAGGCTCAGGTTGTAATCTTTGCTTTCCATCAATATGATATAGTAATATGTCCCTTTCCCATAAAGCTAAGTCTACTTTATTGTATAATTCCTTGATCATATACATAGATTGACTGTTGAATATATTGAGTTGCTTTCACTTCAATTGGTTTGAGCTATCCTGGTCTGGACTGCACAAGAGAATTGGAGCGAAGCTGGAACAACAAAGAACAAAGGAAGCGATCATAAGGTATGTTCATGGTTCTTGCCTCCTAGTTCATTCAATAGTCGAAATCTAGGGAAAGAGTATTATTCTGTCTTGTTTTGTTCTAGATCCAGGTGGATCTAGGGAGATCGGTTTGTGTCTTCACTTACGGATTTATCCAATAACACATACCTCGCACCAAGGTAAGGTGGCCTGCTTCAAAGGGCTCGGAGCTCCAGAGGCCAAGTACTCATTAAATAGGGGACAGTTCTCTTTGTCGTGGCCCTCTAACTTACATATGATACACCAGATGTCTTCTCTTTTATATCTTCCCTTTTCTTTCTTCATATCTTCGACCTGCAGAGATAAGCTAGTTAGCTAACTCAAAATTTGACTCATACCTGAGTTGGATTCTCCCACAGGGGTTGATTCTAGTTTCATGGTGATCTCCAGTGCCTCAGCCTGTGAAGTGACCTTCTGTTGCATCATAGGAACTCTGATGTGTGGCAAGAGGGAAGCAATGAACCATTCCTTATTCTGTTCATCTGGAATCTGAAAACTCAAATGTCCTGTCAAGGTCTTAAACCTCTGATCAAACTCCCAAACAGGTTCAGCTACTCTCTGCTTGATTTCTTTCAGTTTTATAATGCACTGCGACTCCGACTTGGATTTCTTGAATTCTGCACTCAACACAATCTTGATATCGTTCAGTGGTTTAGGCTGTACAGTTCCTTTAAAAAACTTCATATACCATCTCAGTGTGCGGTCTCTCAAGGTAGTACTAAATTGATCTCTCTTAATAGCTTCGTCATTGACTTGCTTAATACTCCATACAGCTTCTCATAAGAACCAATGCTGATCAGGGTCCTAAGATCCATCTCCTCTAAAAATAGGTAACCTCATTTCATCTGCCATAGATCTTCCTAGGTTTCTTGACTGAGTATGTACTGAATTGTTGGTAACAATGCTCTGATAACTCTGACAACTCTGGTTACTTAATGTTGCTAAAAAAATAGGAGGAGGAGTAGTACTTACTTTGACGGTAGGCACAACCCCTGAAGTTACTGATTCTTCTCAGCGAGGTTCTCCAGTCTTCCCTTCCTCTGTGCTGGAGGACTCTGAATATTCCTTATTCAATAGTTCTTCTTCTTCTCCATTGTAGAACCCTTCGTCATGTGCTAGTGTTTCGTGATTATGCTCAAACAATTTCACCAGAGGAACCTCTCTGAATGATCTCCCACTGTGTGTGTGTCCAACCTCTGTGTCGTTGTCATTGTCTGAGTTCTTGAACATTAGCTTTTCAATCCAACCGATTATTGTATATTCAAGATGTTATTCTCATGCAATAACATCTTGATATTCAACTTCAAAAAGTGTAAATTTTTTTCTCTAGGTCTCTTAAAGAAATATCTCTCTGCTTGGCTATATGACTCTACTTAGGCAATAGCAAACTCAGTAATGTACCCTCCAATAGTGCTATCAAACTAGTGATCTACTGCTCTTGACAGGACATTATCAACTCTCTTGACCTTCTTGATCAGCGTCGACATCCAAACCACAGGTGGTCTAGATCTGATTTCAAACTGGGTATCTGCTAATCTAGCTAACCACTCATATAACTCCTTATGAACTCCTCCAAAGAAAACCTCGTGTATATCAATAAATATATACCTTCCCAAGAAATCCTCTATACTAATGCTAGGGTTCTTTTTCTGAGCTTCGGTGAAGTCCCTTTCTTGTTCTTCTATCCACTTTTGAATCTTTGTTTTCGATGGAAACCACCTTGACATTCCCTCAAGGATATCCTAGTCCCAACAACGGAACCATTTGTTGGCACAGGGACAGACCCAGGGTTCAACTCTAACAACGCACCAACAAGCCCTAACTACTGGCCCTTTTGGCAACACCTGCAAGGCATATGAAGTCTCACTTGAAGTAGCAGTAGGGAGGTTGCATGAAACAAGTGTCTACAACTAGAGGAAAAACAAAGTGGATCCGAAACAATAACGTAGTTAACCTAGCAGTGCTTAACAATATTATGCTTACTTCACGAGGTTATACCTCTGATCTAACATACATGCAATAAGAATATAACAGATAGCCAATATCACAACATTGACCACAAGGAACACAAGATATACATCGTTCACCCTCTCCCTAGGGCTATGCCCACAGAACTGTGTTTCTTGATATATTAAATGGAAACATATAGTTCTATCTGTGCACTTAGCTTGCATATCTTTCTCTCTTTCTCTCTTCTCTATCTCCCCTCCCTGTGCACCCAACTGCAGGGTTGATCTTCGCAACCAGATGAAGATCCAGAGTACAGAATGCTCTTACAACACAATACTTCTCTCACACAACAACAATAATCATAATCCTTAACCCTTTTCCAACCCTCCCGACTCTTTTTGACCTTTATTTATACATTACAATGATTCTTGGACAACCCTAGACCGAATCCTAGGTGTCAAAACCCTAGGTGTCAAAACCCTTGTTGGAAGACTGGTTGTTGTCATTGATGTCAACCCTACTCATGGGTTTTGGACCACAATATTGATGAAGGTATTTGGACATGAAAGAAAATGCACATGCAGATACAACACCCATGGATGGATATTATACATCATGTTGTTTCCGGTGGTATGCGGCACATCACATGGATCCTCATGGTTGAGGAGAAATGAATTTTTGAAGATGACAAAGTGAATTGTACATGTAGGCCCTAAAGATAATTACAGAAAATAATTACAAAATAAGAAAG
>JZKD02S1324989.1:108827-122054 GCA_000966675.3 Picea glauca
GTGAACACTTTCCACAGCTCGGCATTTGATAGGAAAACATACTTTAGCTGCTGAAAGTAAAACCACGTGTCCCATCATTTAGAAACATTTCTTAGCGCGAAAGCGAATATTCTCCATATCGTGCCACGTGCGAATTGTCTGTCAGGCTTTTCGCGCCTCGTCACTTTCCACAGCACTTGAACTGATGAAACATCGCAGTTAGCTGTTGAAAGCTAGCGCTTTCTACAACACACAATAGGTCTTAAAACGTGATGTTAGCTGTTGAAAGCAAACAGTCGTATTTTTGAAATGGAAGACTTTATTTTCGATTATTTCCTAAGACACACTANAAAAAAAACCAAAATTTTTCTGAACCGAAAAACTCAAAAATGACTTGAAGCTACTACTGAAAGCTATGATATCCACCCAAAACTCGGCTGAAAGGACGGTTTCATTTTGGGAGTTAACACTTAACATAACTCAACTTTACACTTTAGTTTGAATTCAGAACTAGACTTGAGACTTTAGTTACAACTCACTCTTGACTTTGCATGCATGCGTACTAAATTAGCATGCACATGTCATGCATGCAACATGCAACTAGACATGCATGGAATGCATGTCATGCATGAAACATACAACATGCATGCATGCAACATGCAACATGCGACAAACTTGACAACTTTGACTTTGACCTAGACATACAACTTTGACTTTTACAACTCGACTCTTTACATGGCAATTCAAATTTCTCTTCATGGTGGATAATGTTACATGTGCCAATGCACTAGATCAATACATTTATATCATTTACAATATTAGGAAAATCGTTTGTTTCTAGCTCATAGGAATTTTACATTCAACCTAACTTTTGTTAGATGCCTTGACTTTTGCTCATGGCTCACAAGGCTTGACTAGGCTCACAGAGGTTGTATGTTCCCCCTAAATTTTGCACTAGTCTATCTATGCTCACAGAGGTTGTACATTCCCATTGACTTTTGCACTAGAGTGTCTATTCTCACAGAGGTTGTACATTCCCTCTGACTTTTGCATTAGACTTACATCTTGACTTTTGTCTTAGACTTACAAGGCTTCTACCTTTGCCTTGGCTTGAACCACAAGATCATATAGCATCTCGTTCGTCCTGACTTTTGGTTTGACTCACAAAGGTTTTACATTCCCCCTGGCTTTTGTCAATACCTCACAAGACTGGTTGATTTTCCAAATATCCATGGCTAGCCTCAGGGTGGCCCATATGGCCTCTCATTGGAGAATGGTTGTTGATGCTGCCAAATTTAACACGCCCTCTCAGCGAGGGAGTTATTATCAGCCACACCAAGCTTGCCTCTCAATTGCACAAATTATCTCAATGGAAAAGGCTTGGTCAGGATATCAACTACCTGCTCGCTTGTGGTTATGTACTGTAACTTTACAATTTTTCTCTGGACCAAGACTCGGATGTAGTGGTACTTCGTGTCAACATGTTTTGACCTGTCATGAAATATCGGGTTCTTTGTCATTTTTATGCAACTTTGATTATCATAGTGAACCACCGTCATCTCAAGCTTGTCACCTAACAACCCAGAAACCAATTTTCTGAGCCATACTGCTTCCTTGCTAGCATCACTTGTTGCAATGTACTCAGCCTTTGATGTACTCTGTGCAATGGATCCCTATTTCTGACTTGACCAAGAGATCATAGTGAATTCTAAAATGAAGCAGTATCTGGAAGTATTATACCGATCCACTAGGCTTCCTGCTCAATCAACATCTGCATACCCATGCAGAAATAGACCACCACTGGATGTATATCTAAGACCATAGGTAATGGTTCCTCTAAGATATCTCAAGATGTGTTTTGCTTCCACCCAGTGTCTCTGTCTCGGTTTAGTCATGAATTGACTCATTGCAATCGCTGCATAGCATATATCCGACCTAGTGTGGTTCATGTAAATCAATGATCCAATCAGTTGCCTATACATGGTGGGATCCACCAAATCTAAACCTGAATCAGAATCATGCAGCTTCCTCATGTTGGTAACCATTGAAGTAGACATGGATTTGCAATCCATCACACCAAACCTCTTTAATACATCCACTGTGTATTTTCCTTGTGCCAGAAATATCTCACCCCGTATTTTCCACACTTCCAATTCTAGGAAGTAATGCATCAAGCCTAAGTCTTTCATCTCAAATTATGAGATTATCTCCCTCTTATGCCAGGCTATTAGCCCTTCATCTCCTGTTAGAAAGAGATCATCAACATACATGATTAGTATAACAAGTTGGTTCCCTCTTACCTTGAAGTACAAATTTGCATCAACATCACTTTTCTGAAAGCCCGAGCTTTTAAGAAATCCATCAATCTTGTCATACCAAACTCTGGGAACCTGCTTAAAACCATACAAGGCCTTCCTTAGCTTGCATACATGAGTGCCTTTGTTATGCTGTACAAAACCATCTGGTTGTTCCACAAAGACTTCCTATTCAATCTTTCCATTCAAGAATGTTGTTTTTACATCCATCTAATGTAGCTTCCAACCAAGAACTAAAGCTAATGCAATAATAGTTCGAATGGAGGTATACCTGGCTACAAGGGAAAAAGTCTCTTTGTAGTTGATTCCTTCTTTCTGAGTGAAGCCTCTGGCTACAAATATTGCTTTGAACTTTTCCACACTCCCATCAACTGCATGTTTGATCTTATAGATCCATTTGGAAGAGACCATTGATTTGTCCTTTGGCCTCGACACAATGTCCCAGACGTTGTTCTTTAGAATTCACCTGTATTCCTCAAGCATGGCATCCTTCACGAATTTCATTTTTACTAAGAGAAATAGAGGGCATGCCACATACCATGTTCTGCAGATCTGAAAGTGCTTTGCAATGAAGATGTCCAAGTCTTTTGTGCCACAACTCACTGGAGCTAGTCGCATCATGAGCCAATGCCTGAACTGACTGTCCTGTGATGACATACAGTCCTCCTCTGCGAATCCCAATGGGTTATGTTGTACTCAAGTGGCTACCTTTAGCCCAAAGTAGTGTCTTCCTGTCCTTGAAGATCACCCAATATCCCTTGGCCTCAAGGGTTGCAACTGATAGAAGATTCTTCTTGAGCCCTGGAACATATAATACTTCATCAACATGAAGTCTAGCCCTAGATTCCAATCTGAAGGAGATAGAGCCTACTACCTCTATCTTGTAACATTTTTCATCCCCAAGCTCAACCTTCTCTACAAAATATTTTGTCTTGAAATCCAAGAGGATCTCCTTCTACCCTGTCATGTGCTTTGATGCACCACTATCTAAGCCAAGTTTTCGGCCTCGTTAAAACTGAATTGGATAAGACCGAAACCAAGTAATATTATTTTCTATTTTCTCTCTCATTAGGAGGATTTTTCTGTTTTCTTTTGGATTCATCATCCTCAGCAGTTGAGGCATGATGTTTCCATTTCCTTAGATTTTTCTTCCTATACCAACAGTCTTTAACAAAAAGACCCAACTTATTACAACTAAAGCATTTAATCTTAGATGTATCAATACTCTTGCCTTTGAACATACCTTTGGTGTTTGACTTCCACTGAGAGCCTTTCTGGAAAGTGACTTTCTTCTTTCCCTTGAATCTGGATGCTAATGTTGAATGCTCTTCTTTGGTTGGTTTGCTCTTGGTAGCAGTGTGACTCTCCTCTTGGAGGCAATCATGCCATAACCTCTCAAATGTGGGTTGAATCTCTCTCCCACTCACACTGGATAAGAATGTCTCCCATGAAGAAGGAAGACCATCAAATATGGCCTGCACTAAATCATCAACGTCCACTATGACCCCTGTGACCAAAAACTGATCTCTAATCTGGGCTATCCTGGAATGGAAAGATGCTACTGATCCACCTTTCTCCATCTTCAAATACTTAAGCTTGTGCTTAAGTGTCCTCTTCTGACTTGGAGCCTGTTTCTCATACAAATTCACCAAGGTATCCATACAGTCCTTAGCAGTCATTAACGAGGTCATTGTTGGCATTATACTGTCTTTGACTGAGTCAAATATGATTTTCTTAGCCTTTGCTTGACTCTTCTTGAAGGCCACTCTTCCTGCATTAGTAGTGGGTTCCTCCACCACTGTGGTCACATATTGCTCAATATCATACTCCTACAAAATATTTGTTATTTGAAACTTCCACACGTTGGATTTGGCAGCTCATTCAAGCCTATCCTCGTCCCTGACTGAAATGGAGGATGCCATGGACCTCACACTGCAAACTTAATCAAGCTCGCTTGGATCTATGTGTATCTGCTACTGCACTTCAACAAGCTTATCACACCATAAGCTCTGATACCATGTTAAACTTTGAGCTTGATTTTCTTATGTGAATCATTTCTTTAAATTCTTCAACACTTTGATTCTAGCTTAATACATTTCAACAATATAGAATCATAATTGAATAACAATAACCATGTAGATACATAAGCATGCACATCAACAACACATATACCCTGAGGAAACCATGTACAGGGAGAAAACCCCGGCAAATGATCCTCCTTTATTGCATTAATAATGTAAGATCACTTACAAATAATTCACAACACTCTTCATCGAAATGAGTTGATAATCTGGCTTGTATTTGCAAAGATGAGGCCTTTGCGGGCAAGATAAGTATGACTTTAGAGGCAGTCCAAACTCTCTTCATTAAAATAGCAAGCTACCTAACTAAATGCAAGAGTTTGCTACATATAGTAGAAGGTGATGTGTTAATAAAAAATCAATATTTATTATGTCTTTCCAATCTTAGTGAGTTGTAACTTGAATGGAAAAGCATAAAGCAATACTGTCAATTCTGCTTCTCAAAAAAATTAACTAGCGGATGTATGACTTTGAAGTTATAACAACCCTTTCCAGACTCTTCTCTATTGCCACTGCAGCTATAGAGTTGTTATAAAGTGGAGCTTTTAACAAGGTTATGGCGGAAAAAAGTGAAACCAATGCACAGGAAAAGTCATAATGAAGGCACGAACAAATGCTCACAATCTTTGCAAATGTTTTCATGTCTCTGTTCTTTTTGCTAAGTAATATGATTTTTTAAATATATAGTCACATATACAGATGATATCAGGTACATCTTACAAAAATGGGATTTCCATCCCCAATTTCTCTCATAAATTTCACAAACCAAAAATAACAGTCTGACAGTACTATGCCTAACTATCCCTACTCTCTCAGATTGTTCATATTATTCCCCAGCAGCAACATCATCCATAATTGAAAGAAAAGTAAAAAAAGGAAAAAAAAATGTTGTAATCCATTAAACCTAACAACAGACTTAATTCTGAAACACCTAGACATAGACTACAAAAGTTGCTTCCCCCTAATAGAGCTTATTTGTAACTTACAAGTCCTTTTGGTTGTTGATGAATAACCCATATTATATGCAGTTCCTTCTGGCTGGTATACTGAGTGTGTAGACGAGTTTGGTCTTCATATTGGTGATGACCCCTTGAATCTGATGGAGGTGTGGGCCATCTATCCTTTAGTCCACTGAAACAGCCTGTTATAGACGTTCAGGTTATTGGTCTTTATCGTTTATTCAAGAACTGCAATTTTCTTTTCTGAGTACTCTGCATTGTTTTTCACTATCTTCCACAAACACCTGGTGCCATTTCTCACAGTTTAGTTCCAAGTTATCATGGACAACATCCTTGCATTCACGAGTAACTTTCTCGAAGGCCTCTTGCCTCACATGTATACTGGTCAATGCTCGACTTTCCAGCTTTCACACAGTGGTTCTTGGCCTCTAGCATTGGCCCTACATCTGATTCAACAGTTCTTGGCCTCTAGCATTGGCCCTACATCTGATTCAACTGATGTGTCATTGTCGATGCTCAATTTTCCTGCATTCACGTAGTGGTAAATATTTAGCAGAACTGACGATTTTGCACTCGAATAAACACATTTTTCTAGGAAACGTTTTTCTGTCAACTGAAAAAAAGTTGGAAGATACGTCTTTGTTTTCAACACTTGCATGGATTTCAATTCCTCCATTACTCTGTACCGAGGAATTATCTTCTTCTCTAAGCTGGCTTCAAACAAAAATGGATACTGAACAAAATCATCCAATTGAAGTCCCACGGAATTGGCCAAGAAATCCACATTACGCTTCATTTTTTCTTCCTGAAAGGGACAGAACCATCGGATGCCACCTCAATAAATCCGAAAATTGTTTTTCGGAGAAACCTAGACTGCTCAAACATAGTCGTCTTCCATCTAATTTTTTTTTTCCTAATCCCAATATTGCCTTCAAAGCATATGCAAACATCGGTGATCCTTTCTTTAGCCCCAAATCCTCAGCATGTTTAAAATACTCCGTAACTTTTTCCTTTGTAGTAAGGAGTAAATACGGCTGCGTCGCCACCAATCTTGAGAGTGTTTCACCCTCAATACCCAATCTTTGCAAATGTGAAAACGCATATTTAAGCTTCTGATCGCTGAGATTAAATATTCTGGCATTAGCACAAACAAGTTTGGCTATATACTCTTCCTTCATGAAAGTCCTGAGGATGTTGAGCTTAGTTTGTATGTTTCTGTTGGCTCTAAGAAAGAAAATTTTAGGGTTGTAAAGAACCACCCTTAGAATCTGGGTCGGGGTGGTCAAACCACAGCTTTTTAACAACTCCAAAACTTCTTCCAAATTCTGACTCGATTTTGGATACATATTGCAAGGTTTAAAGGATTTTGCTATTTCTTCCTGTGTTAAACTGAAGAAATATGTATCCAAAATCTGACTCAGAATTTTAACAACTTTTTAACAACTCCAAAACTTCTTCCAAATTCTGATTCAATTTTGGATACATATTGCAAGGTTTAAAAGCTTTTGTTATTTCTTCCTGTGTTAAACCGAAGAAATATGTATCCAAAATCGAGTCAGATTTTGGATACATATTGCAAGGTTTAAAAGCTTTTGCTATTTCTTCTTGTGTTAAACCGCATTTATTGATAAAAAATTATGTGACAACACTTTGTGGAGTTGTTGATGTGGTCGTTGTTTGGATGCATAACTTGGAGAATGTTATGTGTGGTTTTGCAGTAAATGCAAATGCAATAGCAGGAAGAAAAGGCATTTCCTTTGATAATGGGAGTTTCCATATCTTCTGCATCATCCTTGCAGAAGGAAGGAGGCAGCAAGAAGGAATTACCTATTATGCGGGGAGAATGCGATGAGTCGATATCTACTAGGAGAAACTTGGAGAGCTAAGCGAAAATATCGGTCAAGGGGAGGGAGAGAGCAGGGTTTTATTGGGGTTTGGTGACTGCTATGCTAATACACATACAGTTTGGTCATATGGATACGTATCACTCTGTTTTAATATATGGGAGCTGAGAATCGTAGTACGTAGTTACTCATATTTTTTTTTTTTTGGATTTTTCTGTTGAGAAGTGAAGGTGGTTGGGAGGATTGTTTGTTTCTATTTTTTCCTTAGAGGGGAGTGGTTGGGAGGATTGTTTGTTTGGATTGATTATTCTCCTTCTCACTTGAGTTCATTTCCCACAAAGTAACATGTTAATTGTTATAAGATTGGAAAGATTAAAAGAGTTTTAATTTTTTAATTTTTATTTTTAACTAAAACGAGTAGATTTTTTATTTGTTAGATACCGGTTGGGCCAAGGCCTAAACAACCATCATTACAATGATTCAACAGTCCATTTTTCTGAGTCATGGGGTATTTCTTTCTTTCATTGCCGAGGGTTGAGATTTTTCCAGATCTATGGGATAGAAATCCATATAGGTGCTTCCTCATTTTTGGTGAATGTGCCTTGATACAAGAGGCATCCCGTGTTTGCCTGATCGTCTGCTTCCATATTCGATCCTTGCAGGATGTGGTAGAATTGGGCGTTGGAGAAGTCTTGCAGTACATACCTTAGTCTTTGCAGAGTCTTGCTGAGTGTTGGGTTGTTGAAGTGGTCTTCCAAGATTATTATTTTTATTAAAATTTCTGAATCCCCAAAAACTTGAATTTCTTTAATGCCATTTTCCCGCGCTATTTGACAGGCTTTTAACAGCACCAGGATTTCAACCTGATTATTGGTTCTCCAACCTAATCCCCAGCTAAATATATCTTTCCTTTGACCATCGGAGGAGTAAATCACTCCACCTACCCCTGCTTTCCCTAGGTTTCCTTTGGAGGTGCCATCGGAAAAAATCATTGTTTTACCTTGCTTCCTCCACCAATCTTGAAATACTGCATCCGTTTCTCTTAAACGCCAACTTGGAGTGCTTTGGGGGCGAGCAATGATCTTTTTCTTTTCCTGGGTTATGACAGCTCCTAGACAATTCTTTTCTTCAGGAAGGAGAGGGTTTTCATCCTTAAATGGGTGGTGAGTCATTACTTCTAGGAGAAGTGCTTTTTCTTTAATGGCCACCGTCAAGGGGGAATGGGGGACGCTATTGAAGATCTGATCGTTTCTTGCCAGCCGGATTTTCCAGCATAAATATTTGGGTATGGCTTGCCAGATTCTTTGCCAGTTTGATTTGCTTTGAATCTCGTGGGGATATCTCACCTTCCAAGAGGAGTAGAGGGTTGTGACTGTAGTTTGTGAAGGAGCTATGACGTTGAGGCCGCTGAGGGTGATCTTCCAAGCTTCTTGGGTAAATGGACAATCCACAAACAGATGGTCCATAGTTTTGATAGCGCTACAACACATGGGGCATCTATGAGGTCCAACTATACCTCTTTTTATCAGATTTTCTCCTATCAGTGTTTTGTTGTGCATTAAAGTCCAAAACAAGAAGTTTACTTTTGGAAGATCCATCGGGTCCCATACCTGCTTCCATAGAGTTTTTGAATCTGTCATCGGTTGAATAGATTGTAAGGAGTTGTAGCCTTGAGGTGCAGTGTATCTCCCAGTCTTTCCCCAACCCCAAGTGTCTGGCGCGCGCAGGTGAGCAGGAGCTAAATCAGACAACGATTTTATGAGCAGAGTCTTCTGATGTTGTAGATACGTTGGGATTTCAGGGAGTTCCCAAGCCAGCCAATTACCTGAGATGTACCAAGAGGAAATGTCTGCCAGTTTGATGAGATCGCGCTGAGTAAGCCACTCACGGATTTCACTGATTTCTTCAGAGTTTTCGAGAGGGGGGTGGCCCATGATTTTGTCTTTCCATATCAACGTTTTTTTTTCATTGCCAGGAATTCGGTACAGATAGCTTTGGAAGAAGTCTAGCCCAGCTCAACAAAGATTCCATATCTTTGTTCCTTTGGTGGTAGTTTCTGCCTGTAAATTCCTCATCGATTTCCCTTGGAGGTATTTTCTCCTTAAAATTTGGCTCACTAGATATCTGGAGTTTGAAAAGATTTTCCATATGATTTTTCCACCTAGAGCTATGTTGGCATGACCAGGATCTCTTATTTGCAATCCTCCTTCATTGATTGGGAATTTGACAGTTTCCCTGTTAACAAGATGGAATTTCCTTTGGTTTCCCTTTCCTCCTTTCCATAGAAAATCTCGGATCAAGTTTGAAACCTGTGTCAGGATCGTCTTTGGAGCCAAGAGGAAGGATACCTGATAGATTGGTAAGGAGGAGAGTACCGATTTTATGAGAATAAGTTTCCCTGTTGTTGTGAGCCATTGACCTCCCCATGCTGCTATTTTGGTCTTGATTTTGCTTATTATTTCTGTCCATAGCGAAGATTTATTGGGTCCCTGAGTTAAGGGAAGTCTGAGGTATTTTATTTTTTCCCAGGAGGCATAGCCTGTAAATCCCAGGAACTGAGCAATTCGCTAAATGGTTTGTTGATCAACATTCCATCCATACACTGCTCTCTTCTTTTTGTTGATGAGTGCTCCAGATATTCTGCAGAAACTTTGGAGGATGTTACTAAAGGCCTGTGCTATCCTTATGGAGGCTCCACCAAGCAAAATGGAGTCATCAACAAATAGAGCGTGATTGATTGGTTCTAGTTCCCTCACCAGTCTAATGCCTGGGACAGTATCGACTTTATTTTCAACAATTAGCTTTCTGCTTAGAGAATCTGCCATTATGATGTACAAGAAGGGGGAGAGGGGGAAACCTTGCCTTAGTCCCCTTGAAGCTTGAAGAAAGTTAGTTGGCCTGCCATTTACTAGCGGGGCTATCCACAGCTTCTCGGTGCAAGCTTTGATTAATTTAACAAATTCTGTATTGAAACCAAAGGAAAGAAGGACTTTGTAAAGGAATGAGAGTTTTACCCGGTTGAAAGTGTTTGCCATGTCGAGTTTTATGAGCATCCCTTTCTCTTTGCGCTGATGGCTAGAATGCATTGCTTCTTGCACCTGTATTACATTGTCCATAATGTGTCTCCCTTTAACAAAACCACTTTGGGCAGGGGAGATGAGCTTCCCTAGAGGTTTAATCGTGTTTGCCATTAGTTTTGAAAGTATTTTATACAAAGTGTTGCACAGAGAGATTGGCCTGAATCTATCAAAGGAGCCCAGATTCGCTTCTTTTGGAATTAAGGCTAGAAATTTGGATTTAACACTGCCTCTGACTTTGGATTTTTGTTGGAATGCTTTTATCATTCTTAGAAAATCTATCTTGATTATTTCCCAACAATTTCTATAGAAATTGATTGAAAAACCATCTGGCCCTGGGGCCTTGTCAGGCTCCATAGACCAAATAACATTGTTGATTTATTCCTCTGTAAAAGGCTTCACGAGGGTTGCATTATCTTCTTTACTCACCAAGGAAGGAATATGGGAGAGAAATTATGTGGTGGCCTCCTCACAATCAACTCCATCTTCTTTATAAAGTTTCTGGAAGTGAATTTCTGCTGCCTCTTTAAGCTGAGTTGTACCTTTGCAAATCGAGACATCTGCAGAGGTTATTTCCGAAATATGATTTATAGAGATTTGGGCTCTGTATTGCCGGTGAAAGAAGTTGGTATTACGATCTCTAGCTCTTAGCCACAAGCTGCGAGATTTGAGCCTCCAATACTCTTCTTCTTGACGGAAGGCACAAAAGGAATTTAATTGAGCAACTTGTTCCTTCTCTAAATCTTGATTGGTAATATCTTTGTTCTCCATTTCCATTTGCAGATCTGTTAACTGTTGGACAGTCTCTCTTCTGTGGCTTGAGGGGGTGTTGTTTGGAGTTTTAATCCATTCTTTTAAGGCATGCATTGTTGTCTTTATTTTCTGTTCCCACACATAGCTGGGAGATCCTATTACTGGAGTGGACCAAGCTGAGTTAACAGTTTCCAGGAAGCCTTCCTTTTCTGTTCAGAGAGGGTTGTAGCGGAAAGGTATTGGACTCAGATTTTCTTCCTCTTCTAGTTGGAGGAGAATGGGCTTGTGATCAGATGTCAATTTGGGGAGTATTTTAGATGAGATTATCCTCTTTTCCAACAATAGCGAGCTCTGCACTAGGAACCGATCCAAGCGAGTTGATATGTGGTCCATTCCAACTCTATTGTTTGTCCAAGTAAAGAGGCCTTTCATGGGCTTGAAGTCTAGGAGATCCCACTGTTGAATTAGCTCTTCAACAAAAGGGAGCATTTGGTCCCTACCACAGTTGCCCCCTCTCTTTTCATTTGGTTCAAAGACTAAGTTGAGATCTCCAACTATAATGATGTTTGTATGGAGCTGATTTTCTAAAAACATTGATAGAGTTTGCCAACAATCTTTCTTTTTAGCAGAAAGGACAAGAACATAAAGATTAAAGAGAGAGAAGGAGATCTTACTTGAGTAGTGCTAGAGTTTGGTGTAGATCCAATGTTGGGTCTCAAAAGAACTTTCGAGATGGAACTTGTCTTCCGACCACAGAGTTGCAATACCATTGAAAGAGCCCCTTGCGCTCATGGCTTTCCCTACATTTTTCTTCCATTTCAGTTTGTTGATTTCTAAGAGGGTTTCCCCTTCGATTTTTGTCTCTTGGAGCATGAGGATTTCGGGAGATTCATTTTTCAGGAGATCTTTGACTACTTCGACCTTCAATGGGTTCCCCATGCCTCTGCAATTCCAAGAGACTATACACATTATTCAATGGGGTTGGAGTGGGTAGGCCCTCCCTTGGGAGGCCTTGTTCTGGTATTTCTTCCAATAGACATCTCAATGGTGGATTGGCTTCCTTGCATTTTTTGCCTCTCCGCTTCTTCTTCTCTTGCTTCATTGTGGGATTTTCTCCCAGGTCTTTTTGAGGGTCTCTCAAAAGACCCATCCTTCGAAGATCCAAAGTTTTATGGGGGTTTCTTTTTAGCTATTTCTGCGTAGGAAGGGGAGGAGGAGGTTCCAATTGGGGAACCAGGACAGGCTGCCTCACTATTGTTTTTCCCTGTTGTGGGAGGGGGGGTCTATTGCTCAAGTTCTTCAATCACTGGATCAGATATTTCTAGATGGTTGATGAGGATTTCAAAGGGGTTTTGGGGGGCTTATGGGATTGGGAGGGTTGAGCTTCCTTCCCCGAGATCTTTCTCTAGAGTGGGGGCGTTAGGGCCTTTTGATGCCCCTTTCCCTTTGGATTTGTTGTTATTCTTTGGCTAAGGTGCTTTCTGGACCTGCGTCCATTGCTCACCTTTAGAGATCTCCCCCTCTTCCTCTTTCTTCTTTTTGTAGTGCTTAACGAAGTGTCCATAGCCATGGCAATACTTGCATTTGAATGGGAGTTGTTCGTAATCCAACTCTTGGATGTGAGACCAGTTTGCGACCTTTAGTTGAATGGCTTCCGAGAGCCCCACCTCCAGATCTACTTCGACGCATGCAAGAGTATTGGTCCTTTCTGTCTGCTTTGTCAATGTATTTTCCAAGAGTGTTCCCAATGGATTCCAGAGACTTCGGATTCCAGCAATACCAGGGAAGATGAGGGAGACGCATCCATACCAGAACGATTGAGGGCACATCTTGTGTCGGGTTGAAATCTGGAGACCATTTGTTCAGGTATAGGCCTTGAGGGCCCATGAATTATGGTTTGTTCCTGAATATGAGATTTTTGTCCTCTGTGTTATCAAAAACAAAAGCGTAAAATCCCCTGCCTACAAGATGGCTTTTGATGCCTTCTTTTGCCAGGGGGCTCTAGTTTCTCTGTACCCATGCCTCTACAACTTTGGGAGATGACCATAGGCCTGTGAACTCACTGATGAGTCCCTGTTCAGCGAGATTCAAAGAAAATCTGCATGTTTCTTCTGCTGGGAGGTCGACTGAGGGAATATTGTCCAATTTTTTGACAAATTTTTACTGCATCGCTGTGGTTGTTCGATTGCCGCTCGCTGTAATTAATTTCCTGGAGGCTT